>JAMPIV010004022.1:0-44279 GCA_024509875.1 Oreohelix idahoensis
CAAAAGATTAGCACTATGGTATAGAATTTGACTATACTGTAAAGAACAGAGTTTCTGGTTAATCTATTCTGAAATGAAAAGTATGAGCAAACACAAGAAGGGAAAAAAACAAAGTGAGTACATTAGTTATACAATATAAGAATTATTCATCCCTGCTTTCTCTCGCTCTGACAAACGTGTGATCACATTTCATTCTCGCTTACCAAATAAGTGTTGACCACAGCTTGAACATGTCTCCATGCTCCAGGTAACAGATTCCGTGTCGGTTCTTTGGCAAAGTAAGCCCCCAGTTCCTCAAATGACTGTTTAATCCTATTATTTGGTGAACCCTTACTTTGTTACTTATTATTATTGACTCTGGTCATGTCACAGCAATTAGTCCAGGTATGAAACACAACTTCGAGATCAAATGTCACAGTGTACAGTTTCCTAGTGAAATATAAATGAGGAACTTTTTAACAATTAAATCACTCAACACAGAAAATCTTAGTGAAATACAATGCCGGACTTAACAATTAAATCACTCAAAATTCTAGTATAATATTTACCCCTTGATTTCTCAGATTAATTCCCCCTGACCAATGTCTACCGAATATACGTCTTAACTTATCGCCCTTGATTTTCTTCATTAGTCTATCTCCCCCTTTTCTCTCTCTACGTGCATCATAGTCTGTATGTAAACATTCCTAGTGTCTATAAGACATAGAGAAACGAAAAAAATAGGCGTGGCTACAATTATGAGTTTGACAGATATAGAAGTACGAAGGTTCTGCCTTAACAAAACATGCATAACTAATAAGGAAGCAAGGTGGGAGCAAAACGTGTGATATATGTAATATATTTACTTAACTCTGTCACAATATCCTATGTTGTCTTCCTATATCGGTCGTGTTAACGATTTTATCTTGAATTATGAATAGGAAAAAACACAGGATTTCTCAATGCACGGACACTTATTCTTGCAAAATTTTTCACAACTACTTACTCCCTCTAAATTTCCTTGTACCTACGCATAAACGAAGATATCCCCGTCAAAAGGAGTCCATTCTCATCCTTGTCTGTCATTTCGTTCTCCTTCCCGATCTCTAATTCTAACTATGTTTCGGACGATTTTATTCTTCCAAATACGATCGTCGAAGTCTTTCCTATCTGTCCGCGGGAAACCCGTTTCTGATTGGCTGCCCTAGATACACACAAGAAAATACCCCTGCATTCATTTGTTTGTGCTTGTATACTTGTGTTCCACTTTCCGGTCTTCATACATTTAACTAGGCAATTGCGTAACATGCTGCAGAGCCTCCCTCTCTTTTAAGCTGTAAATTTCTACAGCTAACAACTGTAAGCATTGCCGTAGTTAATGTTTTTCATTCTCTTGTTCTATCTCAGTTGAATGTCGACTAAGAAAATCTGCTCCTACGTTTTGTTTTTCTGGATATAGATTTATCCTTCGCTATCTCTCTTTTCCCAGTTCGGCTTTTCATCCAGGCCCTTACCGCTGGTGAAATGGGGTCGGTAGGTTTCCCTTGAAGTTTACCGCCCTCTTTTCGTTGATAGTTGGTTGCGGTTTTCCCTCGCAAATTCGTAGGTGTTTGATTTTGGCTACGTGATTCGTATTCGTTCTTTTTTTGCAGCGCAAGTTGGATGGTACAACAATTTGACCATGACATTTCGTCCGTCTGTCAGCTTAATTGTGCAAGAGTCCATGTTCCATATAGAAATTTCCTTTCCTTGGAGTGTTATGTGTTTTTGACAATTTGCCAAAACAAGGCTTCAATGTGCTGTCTGCTACTTGAGCCCGTTTCATTTCAGTCGAATGAAATTTTAATTTGGTGTCCCTCTCTATGTTCCTGGAGTCAGACCTGGTCTGGATTTCTGCCATAACCATAGGTTTCACCGGGTTTCCCAAGAAAACATATCTACGCCCCAACATCAGGGGGTAAAAGGGATCATCTAACACTGCTGCATTTATCTCCCCTTCCACATAGCGACAACTGACATGAATCTTTGCTATGGGTAAAGTTAGGGGTAATGCTCCCTTTAGTGGCCCTTGAATATCTACTTTTTCTGTGGTGATTTGTTCAGGGCGCACCAGAGATGCACAAACGATCGCATCAAAAGACAAACCTGTGTCATACATCCCTGTGACTTGTTTGCCATTCACGATCACTATCTCTTGTATATGTGGGTGACGGAGACTATTCTGACTCACTGTCAGTTCCTTCCTATCAGAAGTCCTCACCTGTAGACATGTAGCATAATGAAGGGGTTTTTTCTTCCCACATTCATCAGTGTTGTGGTTGTTCATTTTGCAGAACTTACACCATTTGTCTTCCCTTCGTGAGGGTTTTTTGTTATATCCTGGAGGGTTCTTGTCTTTGTAGTCATATCTTTGGTTGTTCTTGGTTGTATTGTCCTTTTTTTCAAACTTCTTTTGATTTTGTGGTGACTTAAAACTATCTCCCTGCTTCCTCTTGTTTCCGTGGGCCAGTTTGTGACTTTCTGCATGGATGATTATTTCATCTAATCTCTCTGTTTTATGTTCTACCAGGAATGTCTTCGCCTCAGGAGACATGGACTCCAGGAGTTGTTCTATCAACAGCATCTCCTTGATCCCTTCAAAATCCTGATTGAAGTTTCCTAACTGACACTACATCAGCAAGTAACTTTCCAACCTTGCTGAAAACTGCTGATATGTTTCTCCTGTGTGGAGCTTAGCAGTTCTAAATCGCCTTCTATAAGCTTCTGCGTTTTGTTCATAACGCACCAAAAATGCTTGTTTCAAGGCTTCGTAATTTTCCTGATCTTCCTTTTGCATCTTCAAGTAGACATTATAAGCTACTCCTCTCAATCCCTGTGACAACTTCAAATTCCACTTTTCTTTTTCTAGGCCAAAAGTAGTGGCCAATCGTTCATATCTGTCAAGGTAATCCTCTATTCCATCTTCATTCTTTACACATGGGTCCAAATGGAAGTTCATAGCTCCATTGGAGGTGCTTTAGCTGGATCTGGTATCCGAATGAGGTGGCCTACTACCATTGGTGGTAGCCGCTGCCTGTATTTCAAGCTCTTTTAATTTCAGCTCATGGTCTCTATCAGCTTGTAGCTTCCTTTCCTCAGCTGTTAATCTTCTTTCGTCAGCCTCCAATTTCTTGGCTTGAGCCTCAACTCCAAAATCAGCCTCATTTCTTCAGCTTCCATTCTTTTGGCTTCTCTCTCAGCTTCTAGTCTTTTGGCTTCTCTCTCAGCTTCTAGTCTTTTGGCTTCTCTCTCAGCTTCTGCTTGCAACTTCCTTTCCTCTCTATCCATATGTTTGTCCACTTCAGTTGTGACATACTGGATGGCAGCATCACTTGTCAAGCCCAATTCTCTTCCCATCTGCATGATCGCAGTTCTGAACTTCACTAAGTCAGCCATTATATTAAGTTAAGTAGGGTATGAAAACTTACCTAAACTTACTTAAAATAGTTACCAAATGGACAACACAATTAATCGTGCAACCTTGTGATAGTCAATATTTACTGAGTACTCTATGGTACTGTTACCAAGAAACAATCTTTTTCTAGAATTTTAACAATTTTTTTTTTACATTCTATTGATGGCCCAATGTAGAATAAAGATAGATTTATTAGATAGAGGATGGCTCAGGATATACGAAAATATCCCGCGATCGAGCCCCAGTGTGGCGGAAGGTTTTATATGTGTGAGATGATAGTGCTAGAGTAGAAATAGTATTCTCCAGAATGTGTGAGGTCCCAGTGACAGAGAAGTACACTGGTATCACTCGATAGTCACGGCTGTGAAAGTATCTGGTCTGAAAATATTCAGAGAACAGTCAGACCTTACTGCGCCACCTCTGCTATGTTAGCACCTGTGATATTAATAATAATAATTCAACCAAACTCAATATCAACTATATTGAATGAATAAAGCTGGTGAATACAATTTATATATCCTCTTTATTTACATCTATCTAATTGTGGTGATTGTGTGTGACTGTAGATCAAAAAATTTATATTTACATAAAAACCAAATTGGTGAAATCAATTATAGTTTTTACAAGTTAAACTAAAATGTCATTTCTTTAGACTCTTCCAATTTGTTGGGTAATAGACTTCTTCACTGTCTTATTCACTTTATAGCTTTCACTAGTTTATCATGCAAATTGTCATCATAAAACTCTGCTTGACAGTTATCACTTCTTGGGTGTACGATTGTCACAAATATCACTCATCTTCTATGATAATCAGTGTTTATATGAGATGTACAGCTTCAGTAGGTCATGCTACTACCAATCCAATCACTGCTGGGGCGATTAGCATTGATCATCGAGCAATTCTTGATCATGAACCTCTAACTTTGGGTTGACAAGTATGAACCTGCAGATAATTGTAGGATATGTGGCTATTTTAGATAATAATTACCACATTCCTATTGTAGGTGAGATGAATTTTTTTCAAATGTATGTGTGGAAATGCATGATTATGGATCAGTGACAAGACAGGTGTCTACTGTGGAACATTTTATAAAATCAAATAATACAGAATAATATGTACACACATATGTGGTATGAGGTTATAGTATCCCCGTGCCTGACAAGTCAGCTCTGTAAAGTGCCGTAACTTGAAGACAGATTGAATAAGCCCTGATAATGACTGTTGGTAGTCCTGAAAAGAAGTGTTATTAGTCCTGAAAAGGATTGTGCTAGCCCTGATACGGACTCAGTCACGGTTAACATATAGATTAAACAAATCCTGAAATAAAAGTTGTAATTACTGTATTAATTTACATAGTAACTTTACGTACCCTCGCAGGATCTAATTAAGATCAGTAAAGACTGGCTTTTGTGGAGTAATAGAACTGCCTGGCTGCAAATAACAAGATATTGGCCTTTACACGTCTCTCTCTCTCCAGCCGTTGTCCTTATGTCTTCTTCGCTGTACAAGTGAATTTGAAATCATTTTCGACCGCTCTTATTTATAGAGCTTCCGGACGTATGGGAAACAAGGATGAAACTCCAGCAAACTTCCCAAAATAGTTATAACTCCGATGGGTTTGTGCTTGATGGGTTTCAAACCTTGGTCTCGTGCATCGCACCTTTCACAGTTCAAGCCTTTGGAGTTATATATTTCCATTCTCAGTGAGTTGACCTTTATATCCATATGTTGTCTTCCTATATCGGTTGTGTTAAAGATTTTATCTTGAATTATGAATAGGAAAAACACAGGATTTCTCAATTCACGGACACTTATTCTTGCAAAATTCTTCACAACTACTTACTCCCTCCAAATTTCCTTGTACCTACGCATAAATGAAGATATCCCCGTCAAAAGGAGACCATTCTCATCCTTGTCTGTCATTTCGTTCTCCTTCCCGATCTCTAATTCTAACTATGTTTCGGACGATTTTATTCTTCAATATACGATCGTCGAAGTCTTTCCTATCTGTCCGTGGGAAACCCCGTTTCTGATTGGCTGCCCTAGATACACACAAGAAAATACCCCTGCATTCATTTGTTGGGGCTTGTATACTTGTGTTCCACTTTCCGGTCTTCATACATTTAACTAGGCAATTGCGTAACATGCTACACGATTGAATCATTAACCAATGGGCACAAATGTATATTTCTTTAACACATGACAAACCATGCGTTAAAGAAGACGTTTTCAGTGTGGTTTGTGATACTGTTTCTTCCTAATCAGCTTTTAGGCAGCAGGGAGAAAAAGCGAAAACGTACGGAGATAGTTTTATTAGTTTTATTAATTAATGAACGTTTAATCAGAAACATGGGTAGGTTTACGGTGTGCCCTCCGTCAGCTACAGCAGACAAAAAAGAGAAATATGCTAGCCTATTGATAAGGGTGGATTTAACTGGAATGATAAGCCAAAGGGTCTGACCACCAAAAGTGGATTTAGGCTGACGACAAATCACCACCCCTATCGACACCGGGTATAAAAGTGCAAGATGTAGGTGTCTTCTCTGGTTTATAGTGTTGCTGTGTATGTTGCAGTAGAATAGTTCACAGGGTACAACACAGGCAACATGATGTGTAGAGTCATGAAAATGGTAACTTCGCTTTATGTTTTATACCATTTATTGCACGCCACAAAACAGTCATGATATTTTGTCATCACCAACATAGTTTAACGAATGCAGCATTCAAAATCATATTAGCTGATAGTCATGTAGGATTCAATACTCAATAGTTCTATTGTAAACAGATAGCTTCTGTATATTCGATATCATAAAGTTCTGGTTCATGAAGCTGTATAAATAATATATATATATATATAGCACAGATCTGGGTGCCTAAGGTTCATACATATAACTTCTGCAACAGTGTCAGCTGCAGATCATCAATGTTCATAGACAATAATAAATGCTCCCTTCCTGATGCTAGCAGATCAGATGTGTACAATAAGTCCGTTTACTGTCTGCACGTGAATAGCATACATGGAATACAGGTCAAACCGACCCTTATAACCTTCCTAAGTCTAACCATCTGACTTGGACGTGATCTCTGATATAACGAATCCTGGAACACAGACAATAGTCTTGTTGGTCTAGAGCGACCCATATATATATATAACTAGTTCAGGTATAAAGATACCGGTGGCGAAAATCCTAGTCAAAGTACCTCTCCATTTTGAATCACACAGGCGAGCAAGGAGCCACAAAATGACGAACTTCTAGATGATAGCATAAAGTTCAATACAAGAGGAATTACCTTTCTTCGGAAATCAACCACGAACATATGCCTCCAGGCAGGCTTGAATAATACTGGGAAATAGTCTAGTTAGCTAACTAACTCACAAAGACAATGTATTTCCCTCAGAAAATCACAAGACGCACATTGCGTCCGCTCGCTGCTCAGACCATTTCTAAACTCTCGAGCTGGGCGGAACACACCAAACGAACTCCCAGTTTTGACATGCGCAGAACTCCAATATCTGAGTCGCCGCTCACATAAGACGATTCTAAGAACATTCGAGATAAAAGTCTTACACAGTCGCGCCTTTTATGGTCATGAACAGAAGCGTTAAGACAGGTTTCAGACATCTACAACAGTTGACTGATACTACCAAATAAGGAGATATGGTCACGCTTCGTTCAAGAAATTATAGACCGAACGTGTCTCTATACAAGAGAAGGCAAACTCATAAAAAAAAATTGTAGTCTCGATATCTCGGGTTATGTCCCTTTGACTGTAAAAACATAATACACCTTTCAGTCAAAAAAATGATCATACATACGAAAAAATGATCATACAAAGACTTTGGAAAAAGTAATTATTTGTGCGTAACATTACCGCACCCTCCCGGGAAAAAAAAAATGAAACATTTTTTTTTTAAAAATCCTGGAGCCGGAAAAATCTAGGCTCCTAACGCACGTATGATGCGCGGATATATACCTAACAAACTAGCTCAACGCATGGAGCGAAACTGAGATCATATCTCAGGTCCTTAGAGAAAAAATTTATCTAAGTATTCGCGTATATATTCCAGGAAGGTGCCACCAACACACGCCACAATGATGGCAACATCATAATAAAAGTCAAATTACTCTCATACCAATATATGAAATTAAATATATCATTATGATATCATACAATGTGTTGTGCAAATAGCGGTGTAATATACTAATATACCGCACTATATTATTACATTATATAATGCATCAGTAATTAATAACTAATACAATGTTATTCTTCGTTGACATAAAACAATCAATAGAAGAAGATGTGGACATCATCCGCTCCCAATCTAGGACAGGACTTGATATCCTCAATGTTCCACAATGGACATAATCTCGCAGACTTCACTGATGTGCTGCGAAAATATCAATAACACAAATCTTAAAGACAACTGGTAAATCTCTTAATACAATTATGCAAATATATTATCTAAATGTGGCCGAGTGATCTTTTGGCCCGTATATCACTAACTAAGCCTTCTTAGATAATTACATGGTACAATGTTATAAATTCCCCCCAAAAAAGTGAAAAAAATCTACTAACATGTCATTATAATATTGGACTGTATATCAGGAAATATATATATATGACAGAAGAATCATGTGGAATCGTGTGGGCATCTGGACAGAATGTCTGCCATCACATTATCCGAACCACGGATAGCTCGAACCGAGAAATGAAATGGTTGAAGAGCTATGGCATAACGAGTGGACCTCGAGCTCTTCAAGTTTTTGCTCTGAATAGCAGTAAGCGCTTTCTGGTCGGTTTCCACAATGAAGTGTGCGCCTAGAAGAAATCTTTGTAACTTCAGAATAGACCATACCATAGCCAATAACTCACGGTCTAAAACCGAGTAATTCTTTTCTGCAGCATTTAATTTCCTAGAGATATACATCACCGGATGCAGAGTATCAGAATACTCCTGCATTAGTGCTGCCCCAATCCCAGTTGACGAGGCGTCACTTCGAAGAACAAAAGTCTTCTCAATAGTAGGTAACCTAAGAATAGGTGGAGATGAAAATAGGGCTTTAACCTGGTCCAATGAGGATTGACATTCTTTAGACCAGCGGATCAGATTAGGCGACCCTTTCTTCAATAAAGTAGAAAGCGGTGCCATAATGGAGGACAGATTCGGAATGAATCGTCCGTAGAATTGGATCAAACCTAATAGACTCCGTACTTGTTTCTTCGTCTTAGGGACCGAAATGTTAAGTATTTTTGAAACATTGTGGTCCTCTGTCTTTAAAAGACCATGACCAACACGATGACCTAGGAAAGAAATCTCGCTAAATCCTATAAAGGCTTTAGAGGGTTTTGCAGTCAAGTTATACTCGCGAAGAGTAGACAGTAATTCGTATAAACCCAAATAGTGATCTTCCCAGGAATCACTGAATAGACAGATATCATCTAAGTATGCTATGACATCTGTACGATATGCGAGAATTCGCCGCATCATGCGTACGAATGTAGCAGGGGCGTTCATAAGACCGAAAGGCATGAAATTCCATTGGAATAAACCCCTAGGTGTAGAAAAAGCTGTAAAAGGTTTGGCACGTTCAGTTAGCGGAACTTGCCAATAACCTTTAGACAAATCTAGTTTGGTAAAGAATCTAGAATTAGCAAGTTTATTGAGTAGCTCTTCTAATGAAGGCATAGGTTCAGCGTCGAACTTCGTAACTTGGTTCAATTTGCGATAATCTACGCAAATGCGAATGTTATTATCCTTCTTTCGAACAATAACCATAGACGAAGAGTATGCTGAAGTGGATGGTTCAATGATTTCCAAACGTATCATTTCATCCAATTCTTTTTCGACTTGAGACTGGAAATGGATAGGTATTGGATAAGGTCTGACTCTGATAGGATTATGATCAGTTAGCACAATGTCATGTTCAATGACATGTGTGTGTCCCGGGATGTCTGTAAGAACATCCTGAAATGTTTGCAACATCGAAGAAACTTGTCGATGTTCCTCAGCGGAAAGATTTGGAGAAACGGTCACGTTTTTCCAAGATTCCGTAGAATAAAGTGGGACCATAGAAGAGGAAGATTGACATCAGAAAAAGTAGTTTCCTCATCCTGTATAACTGACAGAGATGAGTACTGACCATGAGGTGCTTGAGAATTGTCCGTTGCCTGGAAAATAGGCTGCAAATAGTCAGGTCTTTCATAAAATTCCGTGAGCATATTTATGTGGAAAGTTTTATGCTTTCCATCAATATCGACAACATAGTCGACATCAGAAATTTTGGAGACTATTGCATATGGACCTTTCCATGCAATTAGAAGTCTGTTCTCCCTTGAAGGAAGTAGAACGAGAGCTTTGTCACCTGGACAAAGTTGTCGTAGACATCTATTTTTATTTGCAAACTGCCTTGCCTTTTCTTTAGCAAATTCGGATGAAGAAGTTGCTAGTTTGCATGCCTCGATGATCTTTTGCCTAAGAGCAATGACGTACTCATAAGAAGATTGAGTTTTCATCGCTAATATTATCGGCAGTGATTAGATCGTGAAGTAAAGACATAGGGCCGCGCGGTTGCGCGCCAAAGACAAGTTCAAAAGGGGAAAACCCTGTATGTTCATTGGGGACCTCTCTATACGCAAAGAGAGCCGCGGGTAAGACCCTGTCCCAATCCTGAGGATGATCCTCAGTTATCTTACCAAGTAAAGTTTTCAGAGTCCTATTTAAACGTTCGACTAACCCATTAGACATTGGGTGATAGATACTGCTGAGAGACCTTTTAATATGTAGCATAGACATTACCTGTGACATAGTGTCTGATATAAGTTGAGTGCCATGGTCTGACAATATTTCTCCGGGAAAACCCAAGCGAGAAAATATCAGCCAAAGAGCGTCTGCGATATCAGCAGTTGAGATGCTCTTGAGAGGTATTGCCTCTGGCCAACGTGTGCACATATCGACACATGTAAGAATAAATTGATGTCCTCTAGCTGACTTAATTCTAAAAGGACCGATAATATCTATTGCCATTTTTTGAAAAGGGCGAATAGGAATGTCAGCAGCCTGGATAGGCGCAGCATGTCGTGGTCCTTTAGATTTGACCTCCTGACATACTTTGCAAGAGCGACAGTAAATTCGTATGTCCTTGCTCACAAATGGCCAAAAGAAAGCCGCAAGAACCCTCGACTTTGTACGGGAAAAACCCATATGTCCAGCACATTGCGAGTCATGAGCATGTTGCAATATTTGCAATCTCATGCTCTTGGGCACAAGAATTTGTGAATGAGTGGACGTAGTCGAGTCTTGTACCATACGTACAAGTACGCCGTTCTTCATAGAAATCCAAGATTTTCTATTAGTATTCTGATTAGGATCACCTTTTTTTGCTAGAATGAAGAATTTTTGTAAAGACGGATCTTCTTCTTGCAATTTGATAAATGAGTCACGTGTAATAGTCAAGTGACTATCTTGGTCATTTACTTCATCATTATTAGTTAATGAAGTTTGAGGTGGATCCAGAGCATGTGCTCTTGTGACCACCGCATTGGTAGCTTCAATGTTTTGCTCTTCCCAAACAGCAATCTGCTGTGGGGTACATTCCCTAACTCCGTGAATACGACCAATAATAAGGTCCGCAATAGAATTTGGAAGTAGACACGCGTGGACCTCTCCCGTGAAGAAAGGAGTAGCAATATGTATTATGGCAGTAGGATACTTTTCCAACGTGCCACCAAATGTGACACATTTGATGACCTTTCCTGTAGCACAGGATGGATCTACAAGAGATTGCCTAACACCAACAGTAGTACATCCAGAATCAAACAACACTGAGACTGGATTACTATTTACAAGCCCCTTATGTAATATAAGAAAACCTCTCCCATCATGAGCAACATTAGCAGGAAGAGCGGGCAAAGGATGACCACAGCTTAGAGTACTAACGGTCTTCGGATCAAATAAAGTACTGCATTGGATACATTTATTTGCTCTACCAAAATCAAAAGATGAGCATCCGATAGCATTATGGTCTTTATCACTATTAATCTGTTTATCTGCTCCCTGAGATTCTTGTTGAACAGAATTCGTCTGTTGATATCTTTTTCTCTTATGTTGCGATCTACCGCGACCATTATTGCCTCTGCAATTATCATTAAAGTCCCTACTGTAATTTTTATCCTGGTTTGAGTTCCAGTTTCCATAACTGTCATTACCATCTCTATGCTGTTGAGAACCTCTATTATCTTGGTATTGAGGTCTCTGCAAAAAATATTTCCCTCTATGCCGATTACCTTTGTGAAAATTTCTAAAGTTAACCGGAGTAGAATACCGTGTAGTATTAGGTTGTCTCCAGTTCTGGGAAGAAGAATCACCCTGGAATTGATTACTATGGTTCTGGGCATAATTACGGTTACTCTTTTTATTGAAATTTTGCTGGCTACCCTGAAATTTACGCATAAAATTTGGGCCATAAGGTGCTGCCGAAGCAACTGGCAGACCTTCTTTTACTTTAGAGTTGCTAATGGTTATGTGAGGATGCGCAGTAACATACTGGCTACAGTATTCTTCCATTTCTTTTATGTTTTTAGGCTTACGCTCATGAAGAAAAGAAAGAAAAGCTTCATTAACAGAAGACATGACCTTGTCTCTAAGTAGTAAATCCATAAGGGCTTCAAATGTACTTTCTGTCTTAGACAACTCAACCCATCGTAAAAAAGTAAGACGTATGCTTGAGATGAATTCAGAGAATTCAACTCCAGTTTCTGGTAACATGTTTTTAAATTTAAGACGATATCCGTCCTCGTTAAGTTGGTACTTCTTTAACAATGCCGCCCTGACAACCTCATAGTTGTTTTTGTCCGGCACATCTACCATACTCAACAAAGTCAAAGCATCACCTCTAAGTATCTTGGACAGATGATAAACATATAATGTTTTATCTATATTATGCACCTTACATGCACTTTCAAATCTATCTAGATAAAATGTTATATCATCAATTGAGGGATTAAATGCTGGTAGATTAAGCTTGAAATCCTTAGCATTAGTCTTATCTGACACCTTATTTGCATCATTAGCATTACCAGTGTTCAATAACTTTAACTTCTCTAACTCTAAAGCTAAGAGTTTTTCTTCATGCTCCATTTTTGCTTTTCTCTCATCAGCTTCTCTTTGTAACCTTCTTTCTTCAGCCTCAGCCTGTAACTTTCTTTCTTCAGCCTGAGCCTGTAACTTTTTTTCTTCAGCCTGAGCCTGTAACTTTTTTTCTTCAACCTCTATTTCAAGTCTCTTATTTTCAGCTTCTTTTTCAAGCCTCTTCTCCTGAGATTCTGCTTCTCTTTTTTGTTTTTCCATTTCCATTTGTAATCTTTTTTCATCTACCTGCATCTGCAGTTTTAAATTTTCAGCATCTATTCTCTTTTGTTCAGTTTGTTCTTTCATTTTCTTTTCCTCCGACTTCAATGCCTTGGCATATTGAACAGTCGCAAATTCTTCTAATTTATCACCAGTCTTCCCAAGGGTTTTACCCTGCTCAATAAAGTACTCAAATGTAGACATGATGTCTAAAATGTGAGTACAGAACCTGAAATAATTAATTATCTTATTTCAATCTTAATAGCAACAAGACTTAATAAAGTGCTTGTATAATCACTATGTTTACTCCAATCTCTGTGGGAAACAAGATTTGACACCAACTTGTATTATCAAATGTATAATAATATCACAAGTCACCTCTTTATCATCAGTGCACTACACAAATCAGTGCATAACCATCAGTTATTTATCATAACTGCACTACAATAGTGCATAAGCAAAAAACCACCAGTTAGTTATGATATGTGCACTATAGACCAATAGTGCATGAGCATATATGTAACAATAGTGAAAGCTAACTATGCAAGAACTATGTAAACAATAACAAGACAATGTAAACAATAACAAAGGTCACCAACAATGTAAACAATAACAAAGATCAAAGTCAATGTAAACAACAACAAAGATCAAAGTCAATGTAAACAATAACAAAGATCAGAGTCAATGTAAACAACAACAAAGATCAAAGTCAATGTAAACAATAACAAAGATCAAAGCAATACGAAAACATTCGCATAAGTCAAATAAATAAACAGCGAAAACTAAAAAGAAATATGCGAAGATATGACAAACAAATGACGCTACAGTGTATAGACAGCAATTTTGTAAAGAATTGAATAATAGAAAAGAGGAGACCTACAAATACAAACAAATGAAATCGAAACTAAAAAACAGAAAGAGAGAGAAAAAAAAAATATACAAAAAACGAAAATAAAGCACAACTCGTCACAACTAAACAGATATAGCAACGATTGTCGCTAGCAAATTTCACAGTAGGAAATTCGCACAGTCCCTAACGAAAACGCTAACAGTAGAACCTCTGTGACGTGGTATCTTCTACTGAAAGACACCGCCCAACCGAAAAACCCGCTGAAATATAAACATATAAATATTCAAATACAAATAACATGTAACATGTAAACAGTGTGAAAAATGTGAGAGACAGAAGGCTCAGTTAGAACATAAGGGCACAGTTCACAAACAAAACAGGCCACTTAACTTCTATGAATCCACAACGTCAGCACAGTTCAGAACAGGATGTGATCAGCATTCTTAGGACAATGATCCAACGTTGATCCATATCTGCTCTCATAAACTGCCACGACGACGGAAATGAGCTTCTGACAGAAAACAGCTTCTGAACTTGACCTTCTGAATTGACTTGAGCACTTGACCTTCTCAATCCGGAACAGTTGTTACGGCACTTGTCCTTCTTCCTAACAGATCAGGAAATCGATTTGCTCGGCACTTGTCCTTCTATCGTAGGAAAACTGCCAACTTGACGAGCAACGCCGGGTATTTTGAAACAATTTCCAACTTTCAGCAACGCCGGGTACTTTCAAAATCTTTCATCAAACATTGAGGTGATGAGTTGAAACTGTAATGTTGAAAGCTGATGATGATGTCTGGGTTTGTTGACCCCCTTGATAGCTGGTACCAGAGTAAACCAACAATTGGCCACCAAAAATGATAAGGGTGCGCCAAAATGCCAGGTACGTTAGCTCCGTTATAACATACTACAGTTCAAGGAATGTCTGCATTCAACAATATAATTAGCTGATAGTCATGTAGGATTCAATACTCAATAGTTCTATTGTGTAAACAGATAGCTTCTGTATATTCGATATCATAAAGTTCTGGTTCATGAAGCAGTATAAATAATATATATATATATATATATATATATATATATATATATATATATATATATATAGATATAAATATATATATATAGATATATATATATATATATATATATATATATATATATATATATATAGATATATATATATATATATATATATATATATATATATATATATATATAGCACAGATCTGGGTGCCTAAGGTTCATACATATAACTTCTGCAACAGTGTCAGCTGCAGATCATCAATGTTCATAGACAATAATAAATGCTCCCTTCCTGATGCTAGCAGATCAGATGTGTACAATAAGTCCGTTTACTGTCTGCACGTGAATAGCATACATGGAATACAGGTCAAACCGACCCTTATAACCTTCCTAAGTCTAACCATCTGACTTGGACGTGATCTCTGATATAACGAATCCTGGAACACAGACAATAGTCTTGTTGGTCTAGAGCGACCCATATATATATAACTAGTTCAGGTACAAAGATACCGGTGGCGAAAATCCTAGTCAAAGTACCTCTCCATTTTGAATCACACAGGCGAGCAAAGGAGCCACAAAATGACGAACTTCTAGATGATAGCATAAAGTTCAATACAAGAGGAATTACCTTTCTTCGGAAATCAACCACGAACATATGCCTCCAGGCAGGCTTGAATAATACTGGGAAATAGTCTAGTTAGCTAACTAACTCACAAAGACAATGTATTTCCCTCAGAAAATCACAAGACGCACATTGCGTCCGCTCGCTGCTCAGACCATTTCTAAATTCTCGAGCTGGGCGGAACACACCAAACGAACTCCCAGTTTTGACATGCGCAGAACTCCAATATCTGAGTCGCCGCTCACATAAGACGATTCTAAGAACATTCGAGATAAAAGTCTTACACAGTCGCGCCTTTTATGGTCATGAACAGAAGCGTTAAGACAGGTTTCAGACATCTACAACAGTTGACTGATACTACCAAATAAGGAGATATGGTCACGCTTCGTTCAAGAAATTATAGACCGAACGTGTCTCTATATAAGAGAAAGCAAACTCATAAAAAAAATTGTAGTCTCGATATCTCGGGTTATGTCCCTTTGACTGTAAAAAACATAATACACCTTTCAGTCAAAAAATGATCATACATACAAAAAATGATCATACAAAGACTTTGGAAAAAGTAATTATTTGTGCGTAACACCTATCCATATGTCTCATCTTTGTATATTGTTTGATGTTACTGTGAATGATGAAGGGTATACCCCGAAACGTCCATGTTGTAGTGTATCACTAATTTGTAAAACTGAATCCATATCCTGTTGTTCCTGATTTGGAGACTTGTGGTTTTCAACGTGTGCCGTGGCATATTTTCTAGGGAAGTCACAGTAAATGCCATATTTCCTGGTAAAGTACCATTGTTCCCAGCTAAAAGCGACTACCTTCAGCATTAAGAAACCTCTGAGCTACAAGTTTGAAAACGAAAGGGTGACTTGAAAGGATAGATTACACAAATACAACATCGAATTGGCTGGCATACAACATTCCATTAACACATAAAGTTATGCCGCTATTACATTAACGATTATATTGTAACTTCCAATTATATTTCATTAGACATCATAATATAACTCCAAACACAACTGAAATGCGTTTCTGTTTAGAATGGCTAATTTAATTATTGTTAGTTGCGCCAAGCAACAGTCCCATTTTCTCTAATGAAATGTCTATGCCTTTTTTTTCATTTCTGTAACTAATAGGCGTAAACAGACTGAATGCCGTAATTTACGTATCGCAAACTCAAGCTATAGGCCCAGGGCGCCATGCGCTTTTAGCATTAATTCCTGATTCCATGTTCTAAATCGCGAATAATATCTAGAAACATTTTATAAGGGCGCCAGAGCTTAGCTTCCCCCGTGGCGGCCAGCAACCCTAAAATTGGCGCCTACTCATTTGTATACTGAATGGGATCGCTGATTGTGTACCTTGGGCAGTTTTTATTGGTTTTTAAATGGCACATGTAACTGTGCCGAGAGTGATATTAGTTTTTTGGTCTACATGTTTGTGTCAGTGACTAATTAATTTCACTTGATTATGCTATTATACTAAAAGGCTATATAGATATTATTAAGAGCATCAACAACACCCCCCTTCACCCCTGTGCGTTCAGTCCACGGTCCCCCCCGGGCACCGCAATAAATAAATAAACTTACATACTCTTTTAGCTGCACCCGAAGTTTGTTTAATTCTGCAGAACGGTATTTTTTTTAATAATATAAAAAGCATTCAAATGTTACCGCAGTACACAGGGCGTCCTCAGTAAGCCAAGCAGTAAACATTGATGAACCTCCTTGACACCATTTTCATGTCTAAATGCGTGCTCACGTCAATAGGATATCCATAGAGGTGAGAAATCATTTGCAGTAATTGGTTCTTAAATTATATCTGAAAACAAATAGTTTGTCTACTTATCAAATTTTTATAGAATAAAATGGAAAATGGCAATTATTTTGTGATTTTAAAAACAAAACATTTTTTTTGCCGAAGGGGTGAAAAAATTATTTATATTCCATTTAGAATAACCAGACAAAAATATAAAATTCTTTATCCACAATTTAACACAAATGTATAGAGAGTAAGTCCTGTTCAGAAATCAATAAAATGAATTCCAACAAGATTCGTCGCGTGCTGCAGTATGCTGAAATGTTTTATGACGTTCCCCACCATCCTTCCCACCCCCCCCCCCGGGCCCCTATTATTTTGGACGTTTTTATGCTTTCTTGTAATTGATAATGTGGTAAGTTTTTTAGCCATGCCAAGCACGATTAATTAACTGACAGAAGATATTACTTATCCATGACGAATGCGAGAACAATTTTGAGATAAATGAATTTTATTATCATCTCCGGCTAAACCAAGCAACATATGAACCCAGACATGACACAAATTATAAATTAACCCTTACATTGTACTGTATTTTCTATAAAACTCAACGACCCATCCTAGATCGCTGAGAGTCCATAAAATGCTTTAAGTACAGGCAATAAATTTTTTTTACAATACGCATCAAATTTACATACAAAAGAGACATGGTAATAGCATTATTAATAATCGCCATTTCAACACAATGAATAATACTCTACCGTTTGTTTCAGAATTCATGGGGATTTTGTTACTGAATATATTACGTGTTAATGGTTTCGTGAGGGTAGGAAATTGCATATGCACATATTTTTCTATGTAGTATTAAATGTGTTTTTGTTTTTAATAAAAGTGTTAATAGACACACAAAATTAATTGTTTTGTCTGTTCAGTAAGAGACACTTTTAAAATTTTTATTTTTAAGAACAAACACAGCCTTACATAAACTCGACATAGCTATAATAAAGTTGACTCAAACGGGAAAATATATATATATATATATATATAGTATATATATACGTTAATATGTATATATAAATTATAATATATATATATATATATATATAATTACACAGTAGACATTTTCAAAAAATTCCGGGCCATCGATAATCCGGTTCCTCTTCAGAATTCCCGGCATGGAATTTCGGAGCGCATTTGTATTAATTTACCCGCGTTTTGCGCGCCAACTGTTTTTCGGGAGCTGTTTTATGTATTTTGATGCAGCTTGTTGGGTCGTTGCTTGCACGTGTTTCACTTGAATTCCTGCCTCATTCAGATCCTTCTCTCATTTTATTCATTTAATTTGCTGCTGTTTAGCCCCATTAATGGATTCTGCAAATAAAAGATGTGGGTTTAAAACGAAAAACAATCGTGCATTGTTCGATCCGCAGATTAAGTGTAACAGGTTGTCATTTGTTTTTTGGGGTATAGGTTATTAGGGATGGGATTAATTTTAGGTGTATGGGTGAAAATGTGGATGTTTTTATGTATTTGTTTGGTTAATTTTAATTGAGATCTCTATATCTCTCTCTCTCTCCTGCGTCGAGAGCGTAAGGATAAAGATTTTAAGATGGTTGCAAGTATTTTTGAACTGTCTTCGTATAATCTTTTTAGAGATATTTAATAAAAAGAGAATAATATAGAATACAGTTCGGCAATATCAAGTTATTGTATGCAGGTTTATGTCAAATATTTACTATAATAGGCATTAAAGAAACAATCAAACCTTTACAAGGCTGTAATAACAATTTATTTCTTAATCCGCTTGTCAAGCAAAGAATAAATACAAATGATAATTTACTACTAAATTAATAACATAATTTACCCAAACGGGTTTAGGAGTTATTAAAAATTGTTTTATTATAGTTTGTTTGTTTATTATATTATTTTTAAATTTATTACAATACATAGAGTCAGTTGATTTTAGTGCCTTCAGCTTGGGTCAGCGCGCTCGCGTAGGCTAAGGGCTGACAACCCTCATTTAATGTCCAAATAAATTGCTACAGAAATGAGCGATGCAAAAGCCACATAAATACTTGATGCAGGAAAACCTGGCAGGGGACCAGCTACATTGTGACTCTGTTTGTCCATAAGGAGAAAAAGGAAAAAGATTTAGGATTTTTGTGCAAAAAAGCTAAGGCGACAGCAATTCAAAAGAAAATTTTTTTTCCATGGCTTTACTGTATCATTCTAGTTTGTGTACATACAGCTCATATACATACATACTGAGAGAGAGAGACAGAGAGAGAGACACAGAGAGAGAGAGAGAGAGAGAGAGAGAGAGAGAGAGAGAGAGAGAGAGAGAGAGAGAGAGAAGAGCGCAGAATCATAAACACTTCCGTAACATTCTGTTTTTAAATAAGCATTTTTTTGCCTCGTTTTGGCGAGGAGGAGGAATCTGTTTTAACCTAGGCACAGGGTTATATAATAGTGCGCTTGTCCAAATATGGCCTTTTGGTCTTCAGAATTATCGAAAAAGTTAGTTTCCTGTCTTTAATTTGGCTATCACCTCTCACTACACATATATACTCACACACTCACACTATCCCAACTAATTAACCATGAAACAATGTCGTCCCGAACATAAACACACACAATAAACTGCCGTTCCAGTTACATTAAAATTAGGAGTTTATCACATTAACTGTACCCATATATCACGTAAAGATCGTGAAATTCACCGATTTGCGACGTTAACCTTCTTACTTACTTAGTATGTTGACCTCTATCTGTAGATGGTTTGTCTCAACACGACAGATTTTCATAGCGTGCCCTACTTTTTTTGCTGTCTTTTGTTAAAATCAGTTTGTAATGGCTATGTTAGGTTTTTTTAAAGTAATTTTTTATTGCTGAGGAACTCTGAAAGAACAAAATAATACAATATTTTGTTCAAAAGCTGCAGTAATCATACCGTGGTTTGTGTAAACACACATATGCACTTATCTAATATACCGAGAGGCAAACTTCTCGAGAAATGTTAAGGTAAGCCGGCGTGATGCTGGACCACATATCAAACCCCTAGTGTGCCGTTTGGTTCACACACACACACATGGTTTTAGGCACTACACACACATTTTCCAAAACCAAATTATGCCCCACATGGGCGTGTAAACGGGATACCTTCTTAAGATCTAAATAAAGTGAATACATGTGTGGGATAGTAGTAAGAAGTATTAAAATGCGATATGACTTTTGTTCAATCAGAACGCGATTATAGGACTTGAAACGTATAAACTGATATCTCAATAACCATCGTAGGGGGGAGGGCTTAACGAGGGGGCAAAAGGGACAGCACCATTTGTTCTTAAAAACACTTGCGGTATATAACAAGAATGCGGAAACATAGAATACTTTGGGTTAACGTATATGAATGTAAGGTAACCCGATGGAACCGAAGAGTGAGATCTACACGTGTATCAGGTCTGATTCGCTATGCTGGATTAAAATTTTACTCTATTGCGTTGGCGTTCTGTCAGATCCATTACCAAGAGACGGGGTGCACTGGAAACAAAGTTAATGCGTAAAATTAACTGCAATGAGTCCATAAAAGTGAATTAGCCATAAAATGTCCAAGAAAAATAATTGTTATTCTCTCCTTTTGTTAGATGTTGGACGTATAAACACAAGTTCAGTGTCATATGCAGATTTCACTCTCAAGTAAACTTACCTTTGTTATATTCCCCTACAGACAATACGGTAAATTCTCTATCATATACTTAGTAATGATGATGGGAACGACTTGACAATTACTTTTTCTTCTTCTTTCCGTCCTTAGCCACCAACCGACCAAAGCAGTCAGAGGCCATTACGCCTGTGGCGTCTTAGGGCAACAGCAGATATGACTTTCTTGTTGCCATTGTTTCCCATCACGCCTAGCGGGGCGTCTTTAGGGCAACGGCAAATCAGCATCCATCTTGCTGTTTGTTTTCCGTTAGATCGAGTGTGACGGGGGAGAAAAGGGGGGTGATCAGCCCGTTGTGACTTACCAATTAATAATCAGTAGTTAATGTCAATTCTTGGCATCTGATTACCCAGCTATAAATTGGTGCATGGGCTCTTACTTCGTTCAGTGAATTAGAAAAGGTAAAAAGGCAGTGGAGGAAGGAAACTGTCACACAACCTTTATTTAAAACGGTTGGACCTAGTATTGGTGCAAACTCTCTAACACTTTCAGGTTCCCCTTAGGGATCCTTAGGTATCTGCGATAGGGTTACCTTAGGGGCCGTTCACAAATTACGTAACGAAATGAACCTGTTTCTAAACATTTGGATTCAGAATAGCCCCCCCCTAAAAAAGACGATACACCCCCCCCCCGCCCCCCCCCCCCCCCCTCCTTCTCTAAGAAAAACCCTCGTAAGTTGTGTGTTAATAAAAACCCACCACATCTCAGAACCTCCCGCACCAAAGCGTAACATCTCGGCACCACCCCCCTTTTTTTTTTCTTTGCGTTACGAAATTTGTGAACGGCTCGTCTCCTTTATGGCCAGCACTGGTAATTAGCGGATTTGTGCATTACTGTTTTTTTTTTTTAAAGTATAAAGAACGCATAATACAAATAATAATATATGTTTACAGTTTTCCAAATGAACATAAGAAAATAGTACATGCATACCTCGCTTTATTGCGCTTCGCTTTATTGCGCTTCTCAGATATAAAGTATTTTAAATTTTACAGTACATTGTTTTCTTTGTTTTTTTTTTTTAGATCTAGCGCTACTGCGCACTTAATAGACATAGTGTAAACATGATTTTAGGCTTTAACATGTACTGGGAAATCAAAAAAAGGGTGTGATATTCGCTTTATTGCGGTGGTCTGGAACATAACCCGCGATATCTCCGAGGTATGTCTGTATATATATAATATAATATATATATATCATATATATATATATACTTTATATATATATAATATATATATATATATATAATTATATCGTGTATGTGTGTGTGTGTGTGTGTGTGTGTGTGTGTGTGTGTGTGTGTGTGTGTGTGTGTGTCTAACATCATGTTTATCATTACTCTTAAACTTCCCAAAAAGCAAAGGCTTTCAACAAACGAATATCAATCCTCTTACCACGTTCACGTTGCCAATCAGCTCACGGTCTTCCCATGGGTGCCCCATCACTTCGTTTGTATCTCAAAATTTAGTTTCCGTTTGTTATTTCGGCTGACCTCTCTTACCCTGGGAGGTTACAGAACAAGAACTTTCATGAAATGCTATAAGCAGTTTTCGCATCGTGTGTGCTATCCTTCGCCGGCGTCGTCATCTAAACGCTTTCAATAACACTGTAGCGAAGTCTCAGAATTCATCTTCACTTATGCTAACTTCAGTTGGAACAGAAGACACTAACATATTTGGAACTGTTTGCTTCCAAGTCAGCACAAATAATTCATGGTCATTCTCTGTTGTATTTGCACGCTCTCAAGAATTCGCTTCCATTAGTCCTTATGCCTTTGCTGTCTCTCGTTTTCTTGTTGGACATTAGCTACGTGTTACTTGGTGGTATCAGGTACTACACTACTTCCGTCGCTTGTGGCTACAGTTGTCACGGCGGAGCAGTCTTTATCTTCAGACGACTGATTAGCAGAAGATCTTGTGGGTATTGAAACATTTTTTGTATGCTCTAGATGTACTTCGGTGAATGGGGAAAGAAGATATTCGAGGAGACTTAAAAAAAAAAAACCGAGCTTCATTTGCTTTGCCACGTACTTTTCTCTCCAAGAAGCACCTTGTAGCAATTAAGATCTTGCCCTAATGTTACGGATTGCCACAGAACTGTATTCCAGTTTCGAGTCATGCTTTATTAAAATAATAATGACAATGCTTCTTGTTTATCCCACCACCCTGAATGGACTTAAAATGCATGTTAAATTTATACTTCTGCCTCCCATGGCATTCAGTGCCTAACGTAAGATTGAATATTTAAAGCGGATAACTGGCATATGGCTTACAATAGAAACTGCGTTATTTCAGAAAAGCGCAAATCGAACAGCGTAGTACCGGGGGATTGCTGTACTATATAGTCATCCAAAACGAAAGTTCTTGCTCGGTGCAGTTACCTGGGGTCTGTGAGGGAAAGACAAATAGACGTGTTGCTCCTTCATGTATATCGTAAGAGGCGAACGAACGAACTTTATTTTCGAAGGGTTAAGAATTGGGCGCGCAGGCCCGTCTAACATTCTGCCCTTCCACTCTCATTTATCTTGCATATTATATCCTTTCATTCCCACATGTTACTTAAAGCATGCAACATTATAAAGGTAATATAACACCGTACGTTTACAGTATGCAGTCATAATCAAAATTAGTAATGAGGTTGTGTCTGCGGCTGTCAACCTCATCATGGAAAACACACTGCTACAAAAACCACCGCTGAAAAAAACACATGAACGTTTTGGTAATTGGCTTCCTGCATTGGTGGCTCCATGCGGAGTAAGCAGAGAAAACGTAAGTGATAAAAATTATAACAACTCTTGTGATTTAAGATGTTAACATGTGTTCTAATACATGTTGACCTTATAGTTCTTAATACGTGGTCTAACCCCGTATGTCTTAAAAGAAAAAGAGTAGGAAGTTTCTTATCCCCATGCAATTGACTCCCAGTACCCTTCGCGTAACTACTGCCAGGGTGGACAGGAGCACGTCCCGGGAGCCCCAGTACAGAGTGGGCCCTGGAAAGTAGGGATCGGAAGAGGCCCTCGCATGTATATGCATTATGTATGCATGTGTATATATATGGATTCCAGCAAATGACGCCCCAAATTATTTGGTTCATTATATTAAGTAAAAATATCATATTATTGTTATTGCGTTTTTCCAACAGTAATTGTTAAGTACGTAGGATGCATTTTTATAGATTTGCCGTGTAATTATTATGGTTGTTGAGCACCGGACAGCCCCACTTTATTACTGTCTGGGAACCCCTTTCGTTGTGGTTACGCCACTGCCCAGTATAGACCTGACAGGACTCGACATAAACACAGCAAGTTATTTAACACTAAACATATAACGTCACAAAATATCATTTCGGAAATTATGAATACATTTAAGACAATGACTTTGTGAGAATAAAATAATATGAATGTCATTTAAATTATGCAAACGAATCTATGACGATCACGTGGCTTCCAAATACATGCTGTTGTTATTGTTAATCAGAATCGACCTCACTGCACCCCGGGCAAACCCATAGGTGCTTAGTCTCCCTCAGCAAATGTCAAAGAGTATGAAAGCTAATTGTACCTGTAGCACGCTGGTTGTACATACGACGGATGCATCCTCTCTCATGTTCATCTCTGCTAGTCCCACGTTTAATGCCAAACTCCAACAGTCTCAGCCATGTTGATTCATCCATTGCAGTGTCATTATCTAGAAGGCGATCATTAATTGCCCTTATCCATGTCCTGTGTCCCCATCATTGGTGCTCTCGAGGCCAGTCTGTCAGCTCTCTCATTGCCACGTACCCCTGCATGACTAGGACAGTAGATCCACACCAGTTCTTGAATACATGCAAATACGTGCAATCAACATCAAACATTATTGTCTGGCAAACGCATACATTCGTATTTGTGCTAGTTTACGCACACAGTTCAAAGCAAACTCGCAAACTAAAATGTTTTATCTTAACATATTTACATCTAGCAATGTACACACTTTTAACGCCTGTAATACAAAAGGGGTACAATTCAGTTCAAAGTAAACTTGTGATAACGAAATCAACACGCGGACTGAACTATTTGTTCCAGCGGATTTACTGTTCGCAGTGTCTTACACTTTGCTACAGTCACAGGTAGCTATGCATTCTCCTCATCATCATCATACATAACGAAATACGACTTTCGTGTCACAATATGTTTCCAATTTTACAAAGGAGACCTACTTGAGACATACCTTTTGTTTGTTGGATTAAGGATCCATGGTAACAGAGCGGACGGAGAAGCCCCCCCTTTAACCTTGGTAAAAGAAATTCCCGCTGAAACTGCCATACTGTTCGGCAAAAGGTGCCCAAAAAACCTCTTTATTCAGAATTGAAGGTTAGAATTTGCCCTAAGGTGCGAGATTTTCGCGTTTAAGGAGGGGAGGAAAATGGCAATTTCCAAATATATAGTCATTTCTCATCAAACTTAGTTTATCCAGTTTGCTACAGGATTTCTTGAATATTCTAGCCCTAGGCTATTTTATAAAGCCATATTACAAATTGGGGATTACTTAATACGTGGAGATTATTTTCAGTTTTTTCCTGATTTTCGGTAATAATATTATTAGCCATTTAGGTATTTTAACGTGTTTTTTAAGTTTCATTATATTTCACTGGGATTTTTGTGTTAATTGAAAATAATTTTAAATAAACCTATAGCAAAGTTTCTCCACTGTAAAAAACGTAAATTTATTTACCCGCCTATTTTCCCAGTAAGAGTTGCTTTTACTTAATTAATAGACGCTAGGCGATTGATAATTGACGGAATACAATTTACTCCTATTCATTATGTGTAATTTTATAAATGACTAGAGTTTATATCTCGTGTTAAAAGCGATAAGATAAGCTAGACACTTGTGGTTTATAATCTAATTTAATAACGGAGTGGTTAAAGAGGTCTTACCTTGACGCGTGTTAGGATATGATATTGATTATAGTTGAATATTTGCCTTTCTTCCTTAAATCTAGGCTGATCATAACCCTGCGATCTAGCGGTCTTATGGTCTTATGTTCTTATAAGCATCCAGAGATTATTGTTGTCGAATCTTCATGTTGTGACCCTGTGCGGTCCACCTTCTTCATTCATGAAAGAGGCCAAACAAGAAAACAAACAATGATTATTATAATAACTGGAACGGGACATTACCATAATTTTTTTCATATAAATATTATCAGCCTGCTGTGGCAGAATTTATATACTTATTTACCTGACAGATGACAGTAGTTTTTTCACGGGATTACACTCAAGAGAACTCACTGTTCATACTCGGCCATCACCTCAGAGACCAGCCGATGATTATTATCCTTTAATTTTTTTTTTCATCACGTCACAGAGTGTCTTAGCCACCAGAGGCTAGAAAACACCGGAACAATATACCTATATTTATTCCTATGACGGTGACCACCATATAGAAGACTTATCCCAACCAACTAACTGCAGTGATAATAGAATTATCCAGGAATATAATTAACACATCAACTTCAGCGACTACCTGAAATTAGCAGTCAGCAACCAGGATAGTCTGGGGCTGAAATTGGCGAAGAATCTGACTCTGTATAGTCTTAGTACCTGTTAGAGTGTATTTCCATGGAATATCTGCGACAACTATTGGGTAAGCGAATATGAGTGTGGCCACTGTATGAGTGAAGTGAATGAACAGAAAGAGAGAAACTTATTTTCTTTTGTTACCATCAGAATACTAATCTTTTTTTTTCTCACTATCTGAGTATTCACGGGATAGATTAAATTAGGGACTTGTTCTTTTCCTGTCCTGTCTATTCCTTACCTCATTGTTAATTTTTGATCTTTGGGTTAAGTACCTCTGTTGGGATCTTCTTTGTTTTTCCCTTTACAAGAGGGGAGAGCCTATTGGGTTAATTTTCATTTTGTCTGTAAACCATGATTTATTGATGTATATGCTTGATGTTGTGATTTTCTAGTGATAATAAACTTAATAAACATTGTTATAGTGTTGGTCAACCCTTGCCCATATATATGTTATCCATAGTTTGTTTTCACGTTTGTGAGTATTTGTCACAGAATTGTGTGTATGTGGGTGCAGTGTAACTTGTATTTTGTACAAGGAGAGAAAGTGCGTCTGATTTAAATATAGTCGTAAAGATAGGCTGGAGTAGAGAAATTACTCAATCCAGAGACTGCCTTTTCTCTTACACTATCACCTCGTGAAAAAGAAAACAATTTCTTACACCTTACTCTCACATAGTTACCACTGTCACCTCTGCTCGGACAGGACCATAAATATCTCAGACCTATCTTATCAAAAATTACGACAATGTAATTTAAATGTATCCATGAGATGTATACACTTCATCATGTAAAACAAATTGCCATTAAAAACCACTGCTGTAAGAGCATTTGATTGGTGCAGGCTTCCTGCAAGGGGACCAGATGCAGTGGGGGTTCAATGCTACTTAAAGAGCTCAAGGGTTTAGTTTAGTTTGGTGTTAAGGACCATCTTCATTGCACATGGACAACTCCATCAGTGCTCCGATTTCCTTCCTTAGATCACACAAGGAGGATCTCAGAACAGTGCGCGAACTCCGTAGCACCGACCAGGATCCCGAGGTGTTGTCACAAGTAGGAATAGATTGTGAATAGAGTATGTCTGAGTTCAGACAGATTGTGAATGCGAAGATGTGAGTTAGATGAGAATAGAGTCACAAATGAGGATATGAGGAGAGATATTACATCTGAAGAGTGGTTGGGCTGTGGTGGATTTGGTGTTATAGATGTTATTATTTAATATTATTTGTCTACCAAGTGAGGTCAGCTGTGTAGGCCCTGAGTTTAGTGGTTGATGGTTAAGTATTTTCAGGGAACCTATCTGCTACCACCCTATGATCTCACTGGGCGCAAAATTTTTACTTATTAGTTATGTAACTACGTCTAAGTGTCTAGGGTAATGAAGATATATTGCAGTGTAAGTCAAAACAATACAAATACACCTAAATTCTATCACAGAAATAGGACTGGGTCAATACAACAACCACAAACAAACTAACACTCTATGATATATCTTATAGAAGTCTGTGGCTGAATATTTGGTAATAGGCTATATTACAATTTTATTTGCCCTGATTCAGAATTTTCTGAGTCAGGACCAACAACAAAATGAAATTTATGGTTTTATTTACATAAAATTAAATACCACAATGGATCTTCTGTCCATATAAAACAATATTACAATCTAATTATATTCAGGTATTACTATAGACTAAGTTAACACTGGTAATTAATGGTGGGTTGGGGTATTTTCCTCATACCCTCTCTTTTATCTATCTCTTGTGGAATGTTTATTCAACTGTCAAATATATTTTATTTATTATGTTTTAATACAAGTGGATGAACTCTTAGTGCCGACACAATGGCACTTAGCTTTCTGTTGGTAGTAGTTACGATGCTGACAATCTCCTATATTTTATGGGTTGATTCGTGGTAGACAGCGTGTACCAGCAAACAATTTCAATCGAATGACCAATCTGACAACAGTCCCTGATGTAGTGTGGTAGACAGCGTGTACCAGCAAAAAATTTCAATACTTCTCTCACGGAGATAAATACACCAGGGTTCTGGCACTAGCTTAGTACCAGAACAAAAACCCTGAAACAATGTTATGATTCTTTATAACACATCTACAGTCTCATTCCACAAGTAATATATGGTATATTCAATAAAAAGAAAAGGGTCAGATCCCTCTGACCAACCCATTTCAACCATTCTCATCTGAGATAACAACTCATACCAGTGCTCCTATTCTTCTCCCTAATGGCTACAACGCCTCTGACACTTCAACAAGGATCCTCTCCCATAGGATAATGTGGGTTAGCCTTCCCACTGTTAACTGTGGAAATCATTTTAAGTTATACAACTCATGTCAGTTCTACTGCGTGTGAGCAACACCACAGACCCTGCATAAGTCGGCTAGGGGACCTATGTACTTAGCCGTAAATTATTCCCAATAAAACAGTATCTTATACACCAAATATTTTGTAATAACAAGGTTAATAAATTCGTTCTTACCACAATTCAATGGAAATATCACAAACATACGTTGACTGGCATTAGCATTAATATATATTTATTTAAGTTCAGCTTTGCCCTTGTCCAGACTGCCAAGGTTTTTTTTTCACTCTTAGCACTGCTGTTCTCAACGCAGCTTGCATACTAACAATTTTGTATCAAATAGCGACAAGCCTTGGAAGCTTTTTGCCAATATCACTAGACTGGCCCAATCACAGCGAGGGTCTAGCTATTCAATTCAAATTTGAAAAAAAAAAACCAAAACTCCAAACATACTAGGAGTGAGTCTGCAAAATATATTTAGCTTTTTGGGCCAACCAATACCCTCCTTCCTATACTCCTATACTAACCAATCGGATTTGAATCACTCTAATGCCTCTTTTTAAACTTGCGTCCCCAAATAATGTTATGGATAGAATGAGCAAAAACAACAGTCTTACCGTCTTACCGTTCGTAGATATATAGTATTATTTAAATATCTTGGTTAATAATTGGGCTACTATGTATATTAAAACATATTATTGCTCAAGAGACTCTAAGCTATCATTATATATGATTTTTATGGCCATATTCATTGTCGTTTTGATTTTCAATTTCGTCACTGTTAGTCGTCAATTATATATTTTTCCATAAGTCGGCCATTTTCCCCCCCCTTCTGTATCATTTTTATTCAAAATAAAACAACTTGTTTGGGTTACGTCAGAAATACACTGCTAGGCAGGAAATGAGAGCTGTCTGTGTGTGTGTATATACATTTCAACTACGAGAATATAGTACGATGCATGTGGCTTTGCGTCTTGTTTTTCAAATCTGCTAAAGCCAATACTGTCGCGTTCGTTACAATTTTGCGTTTCACAACCCAAACGCGTGACAATAGTATCATTTCTTCTGTCGCTCCTTCATCCACCTCCCTTCTTCTCTCTCTCGGTCTTGGAACAAATACTCCTTGACCCTGCAAAATGTTATTTTTAATTCTCAAGGACGAACTAGGAAAGCGTGTAAGATTTGACGGCGAGATCATTTTCTAAGCATTACCACTGTACAAAATTCAGCGCTCTACTGGCGCAGAAGACGACGATAGGCAACCACACACGGGCGGGTTTATTTATTATCATAGAAGTAAAATCTTACTGAATTTAGCGATTATCTCACAGATTTCGCTACATGGGCCACTTCTTCAGCCTCCTGTGAATTACTTTTCTAAGTCAATCTACTTCTCGCCCTCCTATGCTTATAAATAATATTAAGGCAGTAAGGGACAACGTTACGATATACAGTGACAGTGATAAGAGAAGATATTCTGACCACAATAAGTAATTTTTGTGTTTTTATTAAACAAAAAACAAAAAAACAAAAAAAAAAAAAACGAAAAAAAAAAACATCAATTCAAAAATAGGAAGATCAGTATGCCTTTAAAATATCTGAAGGCTAAAAAAAAAAAACAGTCAATTCTCGAAACAAAAATATTGGCCAACACACACTTTACCACACCACTAGGCTCAATCACACAAATACTGAAATTCACTCATTCCACCAAAACATTCCGTGACTTCTTAATCAATCCAGTTGTCGTAACTGACAGGGGGCCCCAGTTCCTATGAAGAAACGGCATTTCCTGTCTTTTGTTATGATTAATTCTGGGTTGCAAGCATTCCTGCAATAGGTGCCTAACACTGTTCTGTGAAGGCATTAATTCAATGCATAAGGAGATAAGCTGCCGTGGAAATGAGAGTAACTTTATTTCAGCGCGCACCCACTTTCAAAGGGCACGAGTGATGGCGTTAACTCCAGCATACCAGCGAAATTCCTTTTAGCCGGTCGCAAGATACCTCGGCTCACAAATTAGAACAACGAATATATGGGAAGACTCGCTAGACGCGCCTCAAATGGGTGATAAGTAACCTGAAAACCCCACAAGTGCTGAAACTGGTAAATCGTTGGCTTCTTCTTCTTGGCAGTAAGCTGGTATAATCCACGGTGACAGGGTGTAAAGGGGTTACATCGATGTTGCCCAGAGAAATGAATGGCAATTGTAACGGCCCATAAGTACTGTGACGGGCGATGAGAAATTACTCCGCACAAGCAAAACAAACATCCGTTAGAATGGTCGGCTGACAAGCCATGTTGTCAGAATAACTTGGGGCTGCGAACATGGGGCAAAATAAATATAATCCAAAAGAACTTTCTGCTGTCTGCCCAAATCGTATCCTGACTACTCGTTTTGGGCTCGTAATAGAGCACAGACAGTTTCACTCTTGACCAGCGGAAAGCAAGGAATTATCTCCGCACAAAATACAGTTACAAAAAAACGGCTATCTCACAACCGTAGTACAGATTGGAAGGAAAATCCAAACAGAGCAAACTGGTGCTAAAGTGTTATAAAGACCAGCCCTTTTATACTTCAGATGGTTCCGCTTCGCCCCCAGGAATCTACATAAGCGAATTGTGTTCGGGATGAAAGATTGGTTATTGGCCAAAGTGCCGCTTTGCTCGCAGTCAAGAAGGTTTCCCCCCTTGGCATTCGCTGGAATCTTACATAAAAAAGATTCTTTTATGAGATTGACAGAATGAGATTGACAGAAATCAGAGAGAATTCCAGCTGATAAGAGCAAAAAATGACAGAAAGTAGGCGTAGCCAAAATTATAAAGAAAACAGCGTAGACCACTCGTAGAAAAGAGGCAGACATTTCTATCAATCCGTCACAGGTGTGTATACAGGAATCACACATTCTATAAATATTTTTTGTAGTGGGTAGGTTTTCCTAATTTTGTAAATTTTGCAAGGGCAGCTCAATGGAAAATGCTGATGATGATGATAACGGAAAATATTTTTAACATGCTGAACATGTTCATGAAGCGGCTTTCTCCTTGCCCCACGGTCATACACAACAGCACGATGCAGAAATCACTCCACAGGCACCGTGCGAGCCACATTTGTGCATTGTATGGCGACTTCAAATTCTGAACGAAAGGTCGCGAATTGTTGGCATGCATCGTAATATAACCAATATAGCTTGAACGATCGTCTTGCTAAACAAGCTACATTGTAATTTCATGCACGTAGACAGAACAAGACAGGCAATACAAATATAAATGTTTATGTAGCCACATAGGCATCTATTTTTATTTCAACGTTTTGTACGTTAGCTTAAATAAGTAACGCTAATGTTGTAGAGCTTTTAATTAACGAGTATGCCTAATATAATTGTAAATACATTGTTTCAATATAAATTGTTACTGCCCGGCTGAAAAGGGTAAAATGTGCCAGATTATCAGACAGGTTCATTAAAAAAATGTATAATTAAAACTTATTGACAACGTATTAGAACTATATCTACCAGTGCTCCCTGTCCATTAATGTTCATCTATTCAGATTTATAAAAAAAATTAGAGTATGTAAGTTTAACAATGGTATATGGACCGATAGTGTCTTGTTTTCTCAACATGTAAATTTGTATGATGCTCTGTTTATACTTTAGTTTCACCCGTTCACCATGGTGTTGCATTATCGTTGTATTGCTTCCACTGACTCCTTTTGCTCTTCACGTTAGTCAGTAAGTTAGTCAATTGTCAAGTTGACGTACATTTTTTATCCTATTAACGCCATTGTCGTAGGACATTCAAAAAGATCACCAAAGACCTTCCCGTCCTCTGCTAGTTGAAGACGTGTTTGCCCGCTTCCCAATACACCTTTGATACACCTGTATTTTCGGACTAACTGACCATACATTCTCAAAATGACAAAGTGAGACAGAACGGGTGTACCATTTATTACTATATTTTAAATTACGGAAAAACATTCTCCTGCTCAACTTCGAATGGAGATAACACGTCAAACATGGAGATAATACCTTCAGCTGATGCTGTTATCTTTCTAATAACAAACTGTCTCACTATTTATTTAATATTGTACACCCATTATTGTACACTGGGTGTAGATGTCTTCTTCTTCTTCGATCCTTAACCACCGACCGTCAAAGCAGTCAGTGGCCATCACGCCTAGTGGCGTCTTGTAGGGCAACAACAAATTGATTCCACTTTGCACGGTCGGTGGCCATCCTTCGTTACAGTGCCCCAACTCTGGTTCATTCTTTGCATCTCATGCCTCCAAAGTTCCTCCGCAAGTTGTTTTTGGTTCGGCACTCTCTTTTGATTTCCTTCAGGGGTCCCAAAAGCATAGCTGTATTCTTGTGGATGAGAATCAGGGGGTCTTCATTCTGAGGACAGATGAACCCAACCCAGCTTCCAGGCGTCTGCCCCAGCTATGATGGTATGCATGTCCCTTCATGCATATGCTCAACGAGTAAGCAGGAATTCTTGGTTGTTGATTGTATTCGGATGGAAAAACCGTGATCGGGGCCAAAAAGATTACGGTTGAATTTTTCTTAGGCATGTTGTGTGAAAAGAGGACAATTTTGACATATTTCCTTCTCTGTGACTCTCCAGCATTCCGCACCATAGAGAAGCACTAGAAAAAGCACGCAACTCTGGTAAATAATCTTAATTTTGTGTGCTTGTGCTGTATTGGGAGGACTTCCAGATGTTTATTAGGCTAAAGGGGGAAAAAGAAGGCTGTTCTATTGTACTGAGGTGGTGCCTTATTCAATTCTTGATGTTGATGTTCTTTGCCTTGCCCCATCCGTCTGTGTTACTATGCTTCCTAGGTATGTGAAGGTATCTGTCTGTACCAGTTGCTGATTCCTTACTGATATGGGCTCAGGGTTGCTCACATTTGAGGCGGTTCTTTTTCATGACCTCAGACTTTCTTTAAGTTGATTTTCAAGCCCACCTGCTGGCTAAATATTATTTAAGTCTATCCGTTTTTTTTTTCTTGATGTGTTTGATGTGAATGTTGCCAGCAGTGCAAAATGTCATTCTGCATATTTTCCAGATCTTTCCAATGTTGAAAATGTAGTCCATCTTATTCCTCTTGGACTAGGCCGGCTCTGTCTGGGTCTGGCGCATCATCACCCAATCTATTAGGGATTGTATATAATGTTGGCACTGGATAAAAAGACCCTGCAGAATGTCTGCTTCATGTCTTGCCCTTCAAAGATGCCAACAAATACATGTTTCCAGCTTGAACCGGCACTCTTTCTTTCCTCCGCAATGTAGCAGATATGTTGATATTTTCAAACATTCTGTTCACTCCTTTCGAGTATATTTTGTCTCGGTCTGTTTATGCAGATCATCACCTGTTGAGGATTGTAGGAAAGGATGATGCAATATTGAAACGACAGGATATTCTGTGTATCGAACCCTTGGGCCGCTACCGGATTAACACGAAAAATCGCCAGCGTATTTGTTAATTGATGATAAAGCCAGGGTGCGCGACAGATAACAAGAGATTACGTGTTCCGTGGTGAACACATTTTGGACAGACAAGGATGACTATAATCGCTTCCTGTCCGACTTGTTAGTAGGACAAAGATTATTTTAGATAGTAATAATTTGTTACATCTGAAAAAACACATTGTCGTTATGATTGTTTACAGATGTGTTGGTGAGTTCGCCTGCCAGGCAATCGGATGGATGTTTCATTTACCATTATGGGAGACGTGACCTGTGCATTCACGCGCGCAAAATTATTCCATGTCGGAATATTTTGATATTCCCCCACTACCCACCAACATTTTTGTTTGAAATAATTGGAGCGCTTAACTGAGCCTCCATAAGCAACAGATGCGGGGGTAGGACAGGCATATAACCTGACATTGTCAGTGTTATTTCACTGTGAGAATCGCTTGCCAAAGACACCAGACTTGCAGTTAGTTAGAATCGGGATTCCATCTTATCAGACCGGACACCTTTTATTGGAACCAGTATTCATAAGGATTTTACAAAACAGTCAGGGAAATCTTATCATTTAATAAGGAAAAGCAACGTCTGAGGAAACTGAAAAACATCGGAGTCATAGAGGGATTTATCTTATAAAAAGTATACGACCCCCAAGAACACATGTAAGAGGCCTAATCAAGTGCCTTAACTTCATTCATCTGAGCAAAAAGTATGTGAGCCAGGATTGGCGTAAGTTGTCAATTTTACTTTTCTATATTTATTCATTACTATATGTGAAACTAATTTTGTATATATGTTGACCATGTGAATATTAATATGTGAAAAATCGCTAGTGGTTGTCCAACTCATTTGAGGCTGGGGCAACATCAGCGTATTAGAATGATGATTTCATGAAACCACCACTGCAAGGGGCTGGTCATGCTTTATGCTAGTGTCTTAAAGAGACATAAAAAGCATAGGAAAGTCCCAAATTCAATATGGAGCAGGAGAGGTAAAGATGAAAGAAATGATGTACATTCTAAGAATAATAATTACAGTTTCAAACCCAGTGTAAATGTAAATGAAAAAATACTCAATTTATATTGTTGAACACTTTTCAATCAGAGGAAATGTAAAGTAAACTATATTTAATATGTAAAACTATTAACTTTTTAATTTAAATGTAAAGTAAATTTACAAGCTATTCAATTTAAATGTAAAGATAATTATCTATCGAGGGATTAAGTTTAATCTTCAAGGGGGTATAATTCTGAGTTTAACTTGGCTGGTTGGATTAGAGGGGACATAGGGGACCCATAACCATGGGTTTTAAAAAACGCAAATAACTCAGGAGAGCGTTTCGTTTTTCTATTCTTTTGCCCAATAGTGATTTGGGTGAATTACCAGGAGTGTTACTAATCTCTGGAAACAAAGTGAGGGTAGAAAGTGGGACTGACGTTAGATAAACGCTGGGGGACCAGGCTTGGACAGTTACTCATTGACATTTCTGGGATCGCTCCCCCCCCTGCTGCGCCTTTAATCTTGACCCAGTGGACGCGAGAACTCCAGTGACCTATCTGCACAGAAACCAAACGATCAGCGGGAGAGCAGGACCAATCCATAAGAAGTTAAATAGCCCTATTAGCTACCAAGGTGAACCGTCCTTTAAATCTAACTTCCCATCAACAACCATGATGAATACAAATTCACTCCTTGGGATTAAGACGCGGTCCACTACCCTTGAACTTAACTTCTCTGCCAAAGAGTAATCTTGTGTCGTAGTTAGACACCTTTGACGACCCACTTCAGGGATTTACTCTTGAGTTTTGGGTCACAGTTAGAACTACTACTGCAAAGCAGGAAGGGAATCCCGTGGTCATCACTACTTTCTTTGAAAATATTCAATTTTGGACGTATTCTGAGGGTGAACGAAGTAGAGAAGAGACCACACTAATAGTAATAACATTCTAATTGTGTGTGTGTGGGGTGTGTGTTTTAAAAAAATCTTAGAGAAACTAGTATTGACTTGTGTTACTTTAAAAAATTTAGAAAATAAATATCATTAAAACATGAAACACTTATGTGGTTGTAACAGTGTGTGCGCACAAAGCATTAAGAGATATGTGCAGACTGTCTGTTTGATATTTATTTTTAATTGATACTTTCCAGATAATAAACACTAATATTTCTTTTTACCACCCTTCTTATTTATTTAAACTTCGCCTTCTTTCTTTATTTAATTATCTCTCATTTTATATATATGAACAAGTTATGTTGGATATTAGTTCTGCATTGTGAATTATTTTTATCTTATTATATACATTTAACTACGTGACCTCTACGTGTATTTTTTCCTTAGTTATATGTTGTTCTACCTAAAGATGTATTTTTATTAGGAATGATCGTTTTTTAACACCATGAATCCACCAGTTATAGGAGACCGGCATTACTCCAGTAATTAAAATTTAATCAACTGTTCCTTTCTGTGAAATTCCAAAACCTTATATACCTAAAGATAAGAATGGGGCCCCTTATCCATGGAAAGTGATAGAAAAATAAGTATTGAGGTCCTACGAATAACCTAGGAAATAAAATTGAAGGTAAAGAAGGCGAATCCACAGTAAGACCACGTAAAATAGTTTACCCAGATAAAAAGACAACACTTTTGCTGGAAGATTCAAAATGGTTTTCCGGCCAGAGATGAAAGGATACGCGCAAATAGGAAGGGGACATCGCTATAAGTGGGAAGATAACATCAAGAGATGGACAGGAAGTAGCCTATCTGAGTGCAACTAGCAAGAAAAGAGACAGGAAGACGATGGAGATCCATCGTAGGTAGCTTACATACGTTGTGGAGAAAAGCAGGCAGCTGAGGAGGATACTTGATGATAATGATGATATTCCCTATAGTAACTTCAAGTGTCTACTGTTAGATTGCCGATTTGGGTAGGACCGCTAAGTGTTACTTAATATAACATTAGGAAGGAAACCCGAGGCCTGTAAACAGTAAATAAAATATTAGGACAAAAATAAAGGATATGTTTTCAGGCCACTCGTAAGAAATTAAAGAAGTAGAACAACTAGAACAACAGAAAAAACAATAGGACTGAGGTGGCTTCCCCCAGGACTCGAACCCAGGACCTATCCGTGCTTCAACACCGCCTAGCTTTGCAAACGCATCACCCTATCCCTCCCTGCCATCTAGGCATCACAAAAATGATGCTTTTCGATGACCGCAATTTTTAATGGCGACATTCCAGGCCTATGGAATGACTGGGCAATACACTCACTTCTGTTGTTTCCCCTAGTATTATACAGTACAGGTCAGTCCCAACAACAAAACAAAGACCTTCATTAATGTGTCTATGTAAATGATTTGTTAAGACTAACATATATGTTTTGTTCAAGTTTAATTATTTTTTTTTGTTTACACTATTGCTGATGGTCACAATGTTGTTCGCCCATAAATGGGCGCTGAAATTAACTGAGAAGATATTGTTAAGATTTTTAAATAGTAAACGTGTTGTACACATATTATAGAAAGTAGAGGCCAAGGTTTTATTTTTTGTTATTATACCAATCATATTTGTAGGATTGGTATATGAACGTCCTTCTTTTGGGTGGGGTGGTTTCAGTGGTGGACGTAGAGTGTTAATATACGTTGGCCTGCTGGACAGTTGCCTTTGTTTTGAGCTGGCACCCAATATGATATATTTGTTAAATTATCTTCGGAGGGAAGGGAATATAAAAAGACAGGAGGTCTGATTTATGAATTTAGAATTGTTGCCTGCACCTTCATGGACAAATTATCGGTTAATAACAACCGTAAAATCGGAGTCTTTTACATCCTTATATTCGTAGCTGAAGTGTGTGTGTTCTATCTGGAATCCTTATTTCCTTTGGAATGGAATCTTTCAATATGTTATAGGAGATATAATTAATTTGGTCGAAGATACACGTGCCTTCAACACTCATATACACGGTAAACATCCGAGTTTGAGGTTGTTGACCTGGCGAATTTTGATATTGTTTTGAAGGAAACCAACAGGGATCCGAAATGTTATGCGTGGCCTACCACAGATATACGTAGCCTTGTTACGGTAGATTAATTGGCATTGTCTGCTAGAGGTTAGCAGCATGCGATTTTAGGGGGTTTAACAACACACGTTTTAAGGTAATGTAAAAAGTATTCTTAGTCTAGTGAACGGCTGTGACGTATCCAGCGTTTAGTAATCCACGCAAACGGTGACCAGAGAAGACGGGACCCTTTTTCAAATGACCGTCAAACGGAGAAGACGTGTCTTTATGTTCTTATAGTGCCGGGCATGTATTGCCGCACAATTATATATTGGTATTAAAATACTGACATGGGTCAGTCCACTGTTATGATGAAAGAAAAGATGATAGTTACAGGTTAGTAATTGACTAAAAACCTTGTCGAGATGAATTAAACAGTCCGTTTTAGTTATACATAGTGCCAAGACGCATAATCTCACTGTCGGTTGTTGGGATTTTACCAACCACGGCGTGCATATAGTTATGTTGTTCTGACTTTTTATGTTCTCAATGCTACGAGACAAAGGACTCTGATTTGTAAAAGGGAATAATATATGAAGTATGAACTGCAACCTTATTATGTATAATTCTTCATGATGACCATGTGTGAAACTGTTCGTGTATGGAATTTGTTATATTTAAATGTACGTGGACTCAAGGAATGACTTAATATCAAGTCCTTCTCTGAACGTTGAAAAAGTTGAATTATTTATGGGAAAATAATTCTATGTTGACAAAATATTTCTATCCCCCACCTTCGCGTTAATTTACCATCAATTAGCACGATACAGCCAATCATGAGTAAACAGTACTAGGCACTAGTCTAGTCCGTTGATGAACTTGACATCGCCGGAGCCCTTCTAAAAATAAGTTTAGACTTAGGACGATTGTCATTCATTAGCACAATACTGAGTCCATATCTCTGTGCATGCATGTCCTCTCTATTAATTATTTATCGATGTTATATCTGTTTTTTTTGTCCGTTGATGTTGTCCCTTATTTGTGGGTATGGATGGGTGGCGATTTGGAATGAATAACATGGCTCTGAGGATGCCGATATTCATTCTGAATGTTCCTTAAGGCCGTTAGTTAATTGCTTTTAACGAAGAACCCATCGACGACCTTCCGATGATTTTCGTTCGTTCGTAATTGCAATTAATTGACCTTACATGTTAGATGTCCAGTCTAGTTATAATTGGCGTATTTTAGTGTATTTAGTTCTAATTTTTATTCATTTCTGTAACAATGTTTGTAACCTATCGTGTTTTTTCTGACCTTACTATCATTCAGTTTATATTTTTTGTACAATCGTCAATGAGTCCATGTATACGTCACTAATTTTTGTGTACGCAGGTTAGTTTTCTATTCAGTTCATTCTTAATCTCTCACTTCCGTTTTATACCACTTAGTTATAAATGCATTTTTTATTGTGAAAATGTCTTGTCGTATGGTAATACTGTTCTGTAATCCTTGGTTAACACATTGTATTGTTTGTCTTCATTTCATCCTTTCATAATTTAATATTAATGCTATAATTTATTCATTAATAATAGTGTAGATGAATATGATTAAATTTTTATGACTTTTAAGGGACTTTGCACCCATTTGCAGTAGTGGTCCAAGAAATGGGCAATGCACTTTATAGCTCATGATTATGGCATAATATACCATGATTAATTATTATAACTTTATAACATATTAAGACATATTAAATGTTAATTAGTACATTTTCTCAGTACTACATTGTGAACTTAGTAACTATTAAGATTAAATAACCTAATTGTTTAGGGATATAACACATAATTATTGAATACTAATATTAAGTGCATGATATAATTTCAGCACCTTATATAACTAACTATCATAACTATTTATGATAGATATTAGTGGGTATATATAATATTTTTACTAAATATTATAAATTTGTGGAACTTATAAATAACAGTACAGAAATATTGCAATTTCTTATATTGATTATTCATTCGTTGAGTAATTAGAATTATCGACTTAGATTCTAGTGGTGATTACTAGACATAATTAATTGAATACTTAAATAAATTAACGTCAAGATGCTTAACTTAGACTATTTTATTAAAAATGGTAAGGATTTTGGAAAAAAAGGAGAAGTTCTCGAGGCTTATGCATTGGCTGAATTTACAAAATATAAAGCAGAAGAGGCTGAAAAGAAAGCTATTGCTAAGGCAGAGATGGAAGAACTTGAAAGAAAAGAGGCTGAAAAGAAAGCAGAATTAAGACAAGAAGAAGAAAGAAAGGTGGCAAGAGATGAAATCCTACGGATTGAAGAAGAGAATAAATTGAAACGACAGGAAATCATACTGCAGCAAGAAATGGAATTGCAACGGCTTAAATTGGAAACAGCAAAACTTAATTCGCAGGGTGCTGCAGCAAGCCAAACTGATAATGCTCAATCTGGACCTTCTTCCAACCGACTTAAGGGCAATTATTACTTTAAGCTACCACCTTTCAAATTACACGTGGACGATTTATCATCATGGCTGGCGCGCTTTGAGGATATATGCAAGGTCAATAACCTTGACAAAACTGCATGGGCACTTAGACTCAAAGAATTTCTGGATGGCGAACCTGCAAGTGCAGCACAAAATATTGATCCGACATTATCCACAGACTATGAGGCCATTAAGACGTTGTTATTACGTCGTTTCCATTTAAACGAAGAGGCATGTAGATTACGTTTCAAAAGTTTGTTGCCAGATAATAATAAAGACTTTTCAGGTTTTATTGCTAACATACGCAATACTTTTAACAGATGGGTTGAACTGGCAGGTGTCAACAAATCTTACGACAAGTTAGTCGATTTGTTATTGGGGGATAAAGTGTTATCTTCTGTCAGCCCACCGTTCTTTGCTTATCTGCAAGAACGGAAACCAGAAACTATTGTTGAGTTAGAAAAAATTTCTTTAAATTACTGCACCGCTCATCCGAATGCTAACATTTCTGGCTCATTAATAAGAGAACCACTCCCTGTAGCCTCCAATATGGCATATCATAGTAATAACAAACCTAGAACACACAGTGTGGACAGAGGTAGGTTCAAGGGAAACTATGACATTAGTTTTCATAAGGGACGTAATAGCTTTAACAATAACTTTAATAGAGGAAGACCACAAAACAGAAATTATTCACCTCAGTCCAGATACAACAGTAATCCACGTAACTTAAGTTATAATCGTTCATATAATGATAATAACGGTAACAATTGGAACAACAGCGATAATTATAACTCGAGACATCGAGAGAACAGTTACAATAGGGGACAACGAGATAATTCAAATGATTATTCTCGTCATCGGTCTCAGTCACGAAGACCATCACATTTTGATCACAATACAGGGGCGGCACTCACGGATGGTACGACCCCTAGTGTTTCTGATAATAATAATCAGTCACAATCTTCTTCTGCATGTTGTGCTGTTAACTTTAATGTGGCAAATAGTTGCCAAGATTGTAATACTATTTTTCAGAAGGCCAAAGAAACGGTGCTGAATTGTGGACACCTTCATACAGCAGTTGGTCTTTCAGCGAACGATGGCAGGGGCACCCTGATGTTCCATAGAGGATTAGTCAATGGAACGCTGGTCTCAGTTTTAAAAGACTCTGGATCAACAACCATTGGAGTTCGGCAGTCTCTGGTACATCCTAGCTGTGCAACAGGGGACTATGTCCGTTGCATGACTAATGTCAAGGTGTGCATGCTACAGAATCCATCAGCTGATCTTACATTAGGACGCATACATGGGAGTAAAGATTGCACTCCTAAAGAAATTAATGATTGGGAGAAAAAAATTTGCATTCTTTTAGCAACGCTAACGCTGTTGTTGCTATGGCTACACTTCGTGCCAACAACATGAATACATGTGGCACAGCAGTTTCCAACTTCACTCTGAGTACTATCCTGGAAATTGATGAAGATGATAGATCTATTGGACAACATACTAAGGATATAACTGATCCTAATAAAACTGTTGACGTTGTCAACATTGACAAAAACATTACGAGGAAGAATAATAGGTTAAAGAATAATGCTGGACTTAAAAGGAAACATAAAGTTAACACAAATAATTATGATGAAAAAGTTTTTACTTTGCCCAGCAAAGACATGTCTACGACATGTAGGAAACTTAATACCTTTGGTAATAATAGGTGTCATCCTCAGTCCAGTCAGGATGATACATCATCTAATAAAAAGCTATTTCGTGACAATGATACTACATATATTGGGAAAAATGCGTACTCTCGCACAGTGTTAGTACGAAATCTGCCGCAGGATACTACCTGGCAGGCACTTATACATTTTTTTTGATTATACAGCAAACGTTAAGTTTGTTCGTCTTCTGCCATCATGCAATGGGGAGAATAAACAGGCGATGGTTACATTTCGTAACAATCGAGACGCTCGTTGGGTAATCGAGCGTGATAATGGTGTTTATTTTCATCACCGTTATCTAAAGTTACAATTAGTACCTGATTCTGCGTTACGCAGATAATGGTTTACTTTCACACTTGTGTTTTATTTTCTTGATGACTCAGCATAGTCAGTCATCATTTCTTATCTTTCTTAATCATCTATCCTAATATAGTTTGATTTATTGATTTTTTCTTCTCGAAAAACATTTTTTATTCTTAACATCTTTAAATTTGTACACGTTTTCTGTCTTATTTGTTTTTACCATGCCTACAAGAGACAGTAAGGTGGTTAAATGTTTTAACTATGCTCAGCCCAATGCAGCATAAGTTCATTTGTCATCTTGGTTAAAATAAGACATGCCAGTGAAGGTGACATGGACTGGTAAGTTTAATAGAATATTTCGGTGAATTATTAACATATTTTCAAACTCACCAATTTTGAGACTACCTGATGCTTCCAAAAAGTTTATTCTCCGCACAGATGTGAGTAATTACGGAATTGGCGCATGTTTGCTCCAATATCATGACGACATCCTCCATCCAAACTTGTACGTCTCACGGAAACTGAAACCACCAGAAGTCAAGTACTCCACTGTCGACCGCGAAATGTTGGCATTGGTGTGGGCAATTACGAAATTAGAGAAGTTCCTGCTGGGAGCCCCTTTCGTGGTACAGACTGATCAGAAGGCCGTAGCATCACTACGACGGGCTAATCATAAAAGTCCAAAGCTCACCAGATTCGCTATTCTCCTTCAACCTTTTGACTTCTCAATTGAATACATCACAGGATCAGATAACGTCGTAGCAGATACTCTGTCTCGAAACCCTATTGATGTCGAATCCTGAACTATAATAAAGTCGCAGATACTTACTCAAGAGACATATAACTATAATGACTGTTCTACATAGACATGAACTATTGCCTACAACACCCGTATCTGTCTAATAAATACATAGTGTATACAAAATCAATTGAAACTATTTTCGTACTTACGCCAGGACTTTGCCTGATATCCATTCATGAGAAAACTATTGGACACATTTCCGTGCATCAAGTGAAAATAATAGAAAACACTATCAAAGTAACTCAGTATGCGACATGAACTATTGTCAATAACGTCGATACTTATGAACTGAAACACATAAACATTTCTTCTAATCGAAATTCACAAGGATCAAGCCTACGTATGGATCATCATATCCAACTTTAATTAATTTTAATTAAGTACATTAAAATAATGGAAATTAAAATGAAAAGTGAGATAAATATATAAAAAAAAAGATGAAATTTGAAAAAAAATGAATGAGAGTAGTTAAATATAAATTTTATGTATAACATTTATGTATAATATGATGATTAATATATTAGATGACGTTTAGTCAGTGCGGACCTGGCCACGACACTGTTCTAGACAGAACATCGGGTTTAGGCCATAAGCCGCATTTTTTGGTTTACATTTTTTTTTTTTGGGGGGGGGAATTTATTGTAATTTTTTTGTTGATATTCATTCAGATGGTTTTTTTAAAGAAAAATAATCTATTCTAATAGATTTTTTTTCCCCCCAGTTGACAGGGATTTGTTACGGTCGATTAATTTGGCATTGTCTGTAGAGGTTAGCAGCATGCGATTTTAGGGGTTACAAACGTTTTAATGTAATGTAAAAAGTATTATTAGCTGTAG
>JAMPIV010004023.1:0-61488 GCA_024509875.1 Oreohelix idahoensis
ATTACAAGAAGAACTACTGATTTCTTATGAAAGACACTGTTAGTACTATATAACACAAAAATTACTTTTTTAACTAGAAACTTAGTAAACACTTTACTAGAACATTAGCATACTAGAATCCAAAAGAATGTTACGTAACTACCTTAAACGAACAACAAAAGAATAATATCTAATTAAGCTATATCTTAAGGAATTATGACGAACACTAATTGTTCACAGAACAACTAAATTAATATGAAACAAATATAAAGGTATGTTATCAGGCACTCACAGGAAATAAAGAAGTAGAACACCAGACAACAGAAAAACAACAGACATGAGTGGCTTACCCAGGATTTGAACACTGGACCTTCCGTGCGACAACCCCGCCTAGCCATGCAAGCGAATCCGCTCTGCCATCTACGCATCATCAAAAAATGATGTTTCAATGGCAGGTCAATAGTGCGAACCACAATACACGACACCAGAAGTCCTCCATGGGCAGTTCAGCCTATTAATGACGCAATCACTTCTGTTGTATTTCTATCAAGCAGTATAGGCCGAATCCAACAAGACCCTTAGGACCTTAATACTGTGTCCAGTAAATGATAGTAGACTAGAACAGTGAGAACAGGATAGTGGGTAGGTTTGGTATTGTACAAACATTTATTACAAATAAGGGAGGGAAACCTGAGGCCTGTAAACAGTAAATTAATATGAAACAAATATAAAGGTATGTTATCAGGCACTCACAGGAAATAAAGAAGTAGAACACCAGACAACAGAAAAACAACAGACATGAGTGGCTTACCCAGGATTTGAACACTGGACCTTCCGTGCGACAACCCCGCCTAGCCATGCAAGCGAATCACACTATCCGCTCTGCCATCTACGCATCATCAAAAAAATGATGTTTCAATGGCAGGTCAATAGTGCGAACCACAATACACGACACCAGAAGTCCTCCATGGGCAGTTCAGCCTATTAATGACGCAATCACTTCTGTTGTATTTCTATCAAGCAGTATAGGCCGAATCCAACAAGACCCTTAGGACCTTAATACTGTGTCCAGTAAATGATAGTAGACTAGAACAGTGAGAACAGGATAGTGGGTAGGTTTGGTATTGTACAAACATTTATTACAATCCTGGGTAAGCCACTCATGTCTGTTGTTTTTCTGTTGTCTGGTGTTCTACTTCTTTATTTCCTGTGAGTGCCTGATAACATACCTTTATATTTGTTTCATATTAATTTACTGTTTACAGGCCTCAGGTTTCCCTCCCTTATTTGTAATAAATGTTTGTACAATACCAAACCTACCCACTATCCTGTTCTCACTGTTCTAGTCTACTATCATTTACTGGACACAGTATTAAGGTCCTAAGGGTCTTGTTGGATTCGGCCTATACTGCTTGATAGAAATACAACAGAAGTGATTGCGTCATTAATAGGCTGAACTGCCCATGGAGGACTTCTGGTGTCGTGTATTGTGGTTCGCACTATTGACCTGCCATTGAAACATCATTTTTTGATGATGCGTAGATGGCAGAGCGGATAGTGTGATTCGCTTGCATGGCTAGGCGGGGTTGTCGCACGGAAGGTCCAGTGTTCAAATCCTGGGTAAGCCACTCATGTCTGTTGTTTTTCTGTTGTCTGGTGTTCTACTTCTTTATTTCCTGTGAGTGCCTGATAACATACCTTTATATTTGTTTCATATTAATTTACTGTTTACAGGCCTCAGGTTTCCCTCCCTTATTTGTAATAAATGTTTGTACAATACCAAACCTACCCACTATCCTGTTCTCATGTTCTAGTCTACTATCATTTACTGGACACAGTATTAAGGTCCTAAGGGTCTTGTTGGATTCGGCCTATACTGCTTGATAGAAATACAACAGAAGTGATTGCGTCATTAATAGGCTGAACTGCCCATGGAGGACTTCTGGTGTCGTGTATTGTGGTTCGCACTATTGACCTGCCATTGAAACATCATTTTTTGATGATGCGTAGATGGCAGAGCAGATAGTGTGATTCGCTTGCATGGCTAGGCGGGGTTGTCGCACGGAAGGTCCAGTGTTCAAATCCTGGGTAAGCCACTCATGTCTGTTGTTTTTCTGTTGTCTGGTGTTCTACTTCTTTATTTCCTGTGAGTGCCTGATAACATACCTTTATATTTGTTTCATATTAATTTACTGTTTACAGGCCTCAGGTTTCCCTCCCTTATTTGTAATAAATGTTTGTACAATACCAAACCTACCCACTATCCTATTCTCACTGTTCTAGTCTACTATCATTTACTGGACACAGTATTAAGGTCCTAAGGGTCTTGTTGGATTCGGCCTATACTGCTTGATAGAAATACAACAGAAGTGACTGCGTCATTAATAGGCTGAACTGCCCATGGAGGACTTCTGGTGTCGTGTATTGTGGTTCGCACTATTGACCTGCCATTGAAACATCATTTTTTGATGATGCGTAGATGGCAGAGCGGATAGTGTGATTCGCTTGCATGGCTAGGCGGGGTTGTCGCACGGAAGGTCCAGTGTTCAAATCCTGGGTAAGCCACTCATGTCTGTTTTTTTCTGTTGTCTGGTGTTCTACTTCTTTATTTCCTGTGAGTGCCTGATAACATACCTTTATATTTGTTTCATATTAATTTACTGTTTACAGGCCTCAGGTTTCCCTCCCTTATTTGTAATAAATGTTTGTACAATACCAAACCTACCCACTATCCTGTTCTCACTGTTCTAGTCTACTATCATTTACTGGACACAGTATTAAGGTCCTAAGGGTCTTGTTGGATTCGGCCTATACTGCTTGATAGAAATACAACAGAAGTGATTGCGTCATTAATAGGCTGAACTGCCCATGGAGGACTTCTGGTGTCGTGTATTGTGGTTCGCACTATTGACCTGCCATTGAAACATCATTTTTTGATGATGCGTAGATGGCAGAGCGGATAGTGTGATTCGCTTGCATGGCTAGGCGGGGTTGTCGCACGGAAGGTCCAGTGTTCAAATCCTGGGTAAGCCACTCATGTCTGTTGTTTTTCTGTTGTCTGGTGTTCTACTTCTTTATTTCCTGTGAGTGCCTGATAACATACCTTTATATTTGTTTCATATTAATTTACTGTTTACAGGCCTCAGGTTTCCCTCCCTTATTTGTAATAAATGTTTGTACAATACCAAACCTACCCACTATCCTGTTCTCACTGTTCTAGTCTACTATCATTTACTGGACACAGTATTAAGGTCCTAAGGGTCTTGTTGGATTCGGCCTATACTGCTTGATAGAAATACAACAGAAGTGATTGCGTCATTAATAGGCTGAACTGCCCATGGAGGACTTCTGGTGTCGTGTATTGTGGTTCGCACTATTGACCTGCCATTGAAACATCATTTTTTGATGATGCGTAGATGGCAGAGCGGATAGTGTGATTCGCTTGCATGGCTAGGCGGGGTTGTCGCACGGAAGGTCCAGTGTTCAAATCCTGGGTAAGCCACTCATGTCTGTTGTTTTTCTGTTGTCTGGTGTTCTACTTCTTTATTTCCTGTGAGTGCCTGATAACATACCTTTATATTTGTTTCATATTAATTTACTGTTTACAGGCCTCAGGTTTCCCTCCCTTATTTGTAATAAATGTTTGTACAATACCAAACCTACCCACTATCCTGTTCTCACTGTTCTAGTCTACTATCATTTACTGGACACAGTATTAAGGTCCTAAGGGTCTTGTTGGATTCGGCCTATACTGCTTGATAGAAATACAACAGAAGTGATTGCGTCATTAATAGGCTGAACTGCCCATGGAGGACTTCTGGTGTCGTGTATTGTGGTTCGCACTATTGACCTGCCATTGAAACATCATTTTTTGATGATGCGTAGATGGCAGAGCGGATAGTGCGATTCGCTTGCATGGCTAGGCGGGGTTGTCGCACGGAAGGTCCAGTGTTCAAATCCTGGGTAAGCCACTCATGTCTGTTGTTTTTCTGTTGTCTGGTGTTCTACTTCTTTATTTCCTGTGAGTGCCTGATAACATACCTTTATATTTGTTTCATATTAATTTACTGTTTACAGGCCTCAGGTTTCCCTCCCTTATTTGTAATAAATGTTTGTACAATACCAAACCTACCCACTATCCTGTTCTCACTGTTCTAGTCTACTATCATTTACTGGACACAGTATTAAGGTCCTAAGGGTCTTGTTGGATTCGGCCTATACTGCTTGATAGAAATACAACAGAAGTGATTGCGTCATTAATAGGCTGAACTGCCCATGGAGGACTTCTGGTGTCGTGTATTGTGGTTCGCACTATTGACCTGCCATTGAAACATCATTTTTTGATGATGCGTAGATGGCAGAGCGGATAGTGTGATTCGCTTGCATGGCTAGGCGGGGTTGTCGCACGGAAGGTCCAGTGTTCAAATCCTGGGTAAGCCACTCATGTCTGTTGTTTTTCTGTTGTCTGGTGTTCTACTTCTTTATTTCCTGTGAGTGCCTGATAACATACCTTTATATTTGTTTCATATTAATTTACTGTTTACAGGCCTCAGGTTTCCCTCCCTTATTTGTAATAAATGTTTGTACAATACCAAACCTACCCACTATCCTGTTCTCACTGTTCTAGTCTACTATCATTTACTGGACACAGTATTAAGGTCCTAAGGGTCTTGTTGGATTCGGCCTATACTGCTTGATAGAAATACAACAGAAGTGATTGCGTCATTAATAGGCTGAACTGCCCATGGAGGACTTCTGGTGTCGTGTATTGTGGTTCGCACTATTGACCTGCCATTGAAACATCATTTTTTGATGATGCGTAGATGGCAGAGCGGATAGTGTGATTCGCTTGCATGGCTAGGCGGGGTTGTCGCACGGAAGGTCCAGTGTTCAAATCCTGGGTAAGCCACTCATGTCTGTTGTTTTTCTGTTGTCTGGTGTTCTACTTCTTTATTTCCTGTGAGTGCCTGATAACATACCTTTATATTTGTTTCATATTAATTTACTGTTTACAGGCCTCAGGTTTCCCTCCCTTATTTGTAATAAATGTTTGTACAATACCAAACCTACCCACTATCCTGTTCTCACTGTTCTAGTCTACTATCATTTACTGGACACAGTATTAAGGTCCTAAGGGTCTTGTTGGATTCGGCCTATACTGCTTGATAGAAATACAACAGAAGTGATTGCGTCATTAATAGGCTGAACTGCCCATGGAGGACTTCTGGTGTCGTGTATTGTGGTTCGCACTATTGACCTGCCATTGAAACATCATTTTTTGATGATGCGTAGATGGCAGAGCGGATAGTGTGATTCGCTTGCATGGCTAGGCGGGGTTGTCGCACGGAAGGTCCAGTGTTCAAATCCTGGGTAAGCCACTCATGTCTGTTGTTTTTCTGTTGTCTGGTGTTCTACTTCTTTATTTCCTGTGAGTGCCTGATAACATACCTTTATATTTGTTTCATATTAATTTACTGTTTACAGGCCTCAGGTTTCCCTCCCTTATTTGTAATAAATGTTTGTACAATACTAATACCTACCCACTATTCTGTTCTCACTGTTCTAGTCTACTATCATTTACTGGACACAGTATTAAGGTCCTAAGGGTCTTGTTGGATTCGGCCTATACTGCTTGATAGAAATACAACAGAAGTGATTGCGTCATTAATAGGCTGAACTGCCCATGGAGGACTTCTGGTGTCGTGTATTGTGGTTCGCACTATTGACCTGCCATTGAAACATCATTTTTTGATGATGCGTAGATGGCAGAGCGGATAGTGTGATTCGCTTGCATGGCTAGGCGGGGTTGTCGCACGGAAGGTCCAGTGTTCAAATCCTGGGTAAGCCACTCATGTCTGTTGTTTTTCTGTTGTCTGGTGTTCTACTTCTTTATTTCCTGTGAGTGCCTGATAACATACCTTTATATTTGTTTCATATTAATTTACTGTTTACAGGCCTCAGGTTTCCCTCCCTTATTTGTAATAAATGTTTGTACAATACCAAACCTACCCACTATCCTGTTCTCACTGTTCTAGTCTGCTATCATTTACTGGACACAGTATTAAGGTCCTAAGGGTCTTGTTGGATTCGGCCTATACTGCTTGATAGAAATACAACAGAAGTGATTGCGTCATTAATAGGCTGAACTGCCCATGGAGGACTTCTGCTGTCGTGTATTGTGGTTCGCACTATTGACCTGCCATTGAAACATCATTTTTTGATGATGCGTAGATGGCAGAGCGGATAGTGTGATTCGCTTGCATGGCTAGGCGGGGTTGTCGCACGGAAGGTCCAGTGTTCAAATCCTGGGTAAGCCACTCATGTCTGTTGTTTTTCTGTTGTCTGGTGTTCTACTTCTTTATTTCCTGTGAGTGCCTGATAACATACCTTTATATTTGTTTCATATTAATTTACTGTTTACAGGCCTCAGGTTTCCCTCCCTTATTTGTAATAAATGTTTGTACAATACCAAACCTACCCACTATCCTGTTCTCACTGTTCTAGTCTACTATCATTTACTGGACACAGTATTAAGGTCCTAAGGGTCTTGTTGGATTCGGCCTATACTGCTTGATAGAAATACAACAGAAGTGATTGCGTCATTAATAGGCTGAACTGCCCATGGAGGACTTCTGGTGTCGTGTATTGTGGTTCGCACTATTGACCTGCCATTGAAACATCATTTTTTGATGATGCGTAGATGGCAGAGCGGATAGTGTGATTCGCTTGCATGGCTAGGCGGGGTTGTCGCACGGAAGGTCCAGTGTTCAAATCCTGGGTAAGCCACTCATGTCTGTTGTTTTTCTGTTGTCTGGTGTTCTACTTCTTTATTTCCTGTGAGTGCCTGATAACATACCTTTATATTTGTTTCATATTAATTTACTGTTTACAGGCCTCAGGTTTCCCTCCCTTATTTGTAATAAATGTTTGTACAATACCAAACCTACCCACTATCCTGTTCTCACTGTTCTAGTCTACTATCATTTACTGGACACAGTATTAAGGTCCTAAGGGTCTTGTTGGATTCGGCCTATACTGCTTGATAGAAATACAACAGAAGTGATTGCGTCATTAATAGGCTGAACTGCCCATGGAGGACTTCTGGTGTCGTGTATTGTGGTTCGCACTATTGACCTGCCATTGAAACATCATTTTTTGATGATGCGTAGATGGCAGAGCGGATAGTGTGATTCGCTTGCATGGCTAGGCGGGGTTGTCGCACGGAAGGTCCAGTGTTCAAATCCTGGGTAAGCCACTCATGTCTGTTGTTTTTCTGTTGTCTGGTGTTCTACTTCTTTATTTCCTGTGAGTGCCTGATAACATACCTTTATATTTGTTTCATATTAATTTACTGTTTACAGGCCTCAGGTTTCCCTCCCTTATTTGTAATAAATGTTTTCACAGAACAACTACATAATACTTAAATTCCAAGCATGTAGATCTGTTTATAATGTCTTCAGCCAGTCCCCAGGTTGATGAAATATGAAGACCATACACATAGCACGGCACAACACACTCAGTTCAAATTCTGCAGCGTCCCCGGCTACACAGACAGTGAAAAACCAAGCACTTGTTTTCCACTTCACACACAGCAACACGACAGCTTCACAGGTCTACTTCTTCTGGTCACCACAGATTCTCCTGGTCACAACACACTGTTTCACAGTCGCAGCAAGCAATGAATGTAAATAGATCTGTAAGACAGCATTCCTAGCACACTGTTTACTCGCGAGCACACAGTCACTGCTGACCATTGACCCAGATTTGAACAATGTCGAATCGTCTGGTTACTGTAAAATTGTCACACTTCGCTGCGTTGAAAAAACAAACTGTAGGCTGCTGACCAAATGACCTCAGATCACTTCAGTGCTGTACAACTTTGGGTTCACTTGTAACATCCGAATAGATGAGCCCCCAATGTGACGAGTAGGGTGTATGTGGGTGGATGTAAGTTAGACAACACTTATACACCACTCGTATAGCTCACTGTCTAGAAATAAAGTACTAACTCCAACAGCTCTGTCAATCTCCAACAATGTATTAGATTCACAAATAATTCACAATGGACGTAGGGCCATTACAAATATTAGATATATCACAAATCCCGAGTATCCGCACACACTCTGCTTCTCGGAATAACTACAGCCACAAATAGGCTACTTCATGAATAACTACAGCAAAGTCTACTACACAACTCCGGCCCTCTACTCGCATCCTACTATAGACATCCACCCTTCTCTTCTCTATGCTCTATGCTGACTCTTGTCTGCTGTCTGCTCTCTTCTCTACTGACCCAACACACGTCTAAACCAACACACTCCTCCCGCTGACTGCCCCTTTCATGCGTATTCACTACAACCCGTGAAACCCTTTCACGCTCCACTGTTCTTCATTCACGCATCACAAAAGCTAACAGCTTGTCTCAAGCAATGTTCATGCCATACATATACTAAACTATTACAAGGCAGAACTGGAAAGTGTTAATGAATTCGAATACTTAGGATCAATCATCAACAGCTCTGGCGACTGTGCAGTAGAAATTAAAAGAAGACTTGCAATTGCTTCACATAAACTAATACAGATGAAAAACCTATGGCAAGGCACAAGCAAAGAAACAAAGTTACAACTGATCAGAGCATGTATATTCCCAGTGGCAACATACGGCTGCGAGACTTGGACACTCAGTAAAACAGTTGCAAATAAGATTACATCATTTGAAATGAAATGCTACAGAAGGATGTTGAGAATACCCTGGACAGAAAAAAAGACCAACAGAGAAGTACTGCACTCACTAAACGTACAGGAACATTGGCTCCTAAATACCATCGCAATAAGGAAGCTGAAATTTTTCAGTCATATAAAAAGACATAATAGCCTGGAAAAAACAGTGATGGAAGGCATGGTCCCTGGAAAAAGGGGAAGGGGTCGACCTAGATGACGGTGGACCCAGGACATCACAGAGAGTCTGAACTTGTCTTTGGCTGATGCAGGTCGACTTGCCCAGAATCGTGATGCGTTCAGAGCAGCTGTAATGGAGACAACGTTCTGGAAAGAATACGTCACATGATGATGATTACAAGGCAAACATTCCCAACTCACAACAACTCACATGACTAACAAACTCCTGCTGTAGCATGGGAACATTCACACATGCAAAATACCCTCAAAACACTTCGTGACATAGATCATATATTTACTCTCAGGAACATTATAAAGCAGTGCTCAGAATAGCAAAGACAGCTGTACATTAATTTCGTTGATTTTAAAAAGGCTTTTGACAGTATATATAGGGACAGTTTATAGAAAATACTGAGGGCTTATGGAATTCCAAGCTGCACAGTATCAATCATAAAAAAGCCTCTATGCCAACTGTACCTGTAGTGTTGGGCAGAGCAACCTAACCTTTGCGGTGATGACAGGGATGTCCCTTATCAACCACTCTATTTTTAACAGTCATAGACTGCATGATGCGTCAGACAACAGAGGGCAGTCCAAGAGAAATAAGATGGACTACATTTTCTACATTGGAAGATCTGGAATATGCAGATGACATTGCACTACTAGCGCATTCACATCAACACATCCAGAAAAAAAATGGATAGACTTAATAAGTATAGCCAGCAGGTGGGCTTGAACATCAATTTAAAAGTCAGAGGTCATGACGCTCAATGTGAGCAACCCTGAGCCCATATCAGTAAGGAATCAGCAACTGGTACAGACACCTTCACATACCTAGGATGCATAGTAACACCAGACAGTGGGGCAAGCAAAGACATCAACAACAGAATGAACAAAGCAAGAACAGCTTTTATAGTCTAAACAACATCTTTAAGTCCTCTCAATACAGCACAAGCACAAAATTAAGATTATATCAGAGCTGTGTGCTTTCTGTGCTTCTCTATGGTGCAGAGAGCTGGAGAGTCACAGAGAAGGAAATGTCGAAATTGTCCTCTTTTCACACAACATGCCTAAGGAAAATTCTCAGAATCTTCTGGCCAAATACCATCACTAACCAAGATCTGCTTACTCAGAGCAAGCAAGAGGACATGCACACCATCATAGCTGGCAGATGCTGGAGCTGGGTTGGCCATATCCTCAGAAGAGACCACTATGCCATCACAAGAACAGCTATGCTTTGGACCCCTGAAGGAAAATGAAAGAGAGGCCAACCAAAAACAAGATGGCAGAGGACAGTGGAGGCTGAGATGTAAAAAATGAACCAGAGTTGGGTCACAGTACGAAGGATGGCCATAGACCGTGCAAAGTGGAATCAATTTGTTGTTGCCGTACAAGACACCACTAGGCGTGATGGCCACTGACTGCTTTGACGGTCGATGGCTAAGGATCAAAGAAGAAGAAGATATCAGACAGAAACAAATACTTCTTAAATAATGTTATAGTTGCATAACTTTTAAATCATACCTAATATGACGCTAAAAAACAAATAGAGTTAAAGTTTTTTATGCATGCCATAATTATCTGCAGTTTTTACTCTTATTTTTTTATTCAATGAATTTCAGGTGACTATTCCTATAGCCAGCAATCCTGCCTATACTCTAATGTTGACATTCCAGATTTTAAAATTTTGAACAGTTTCATAAAGAGTGAACCAGTGCAGAATGCCACATTCAATCAAGTGTTGCCAGAATTCACAGAAAACATTGTGAGTGAAATGAAAGCTGATGTAAGTACGGTAGCTGCAACACTAAATACAGACAATAACATTGAATCAAGATTAAAAGAGGTACAATCATGGAATGTCGCAAACTCTGAGATAATGACTGAAGACATGAATCTGACTCCTGAGATTTATACTGCAGTCTTACAAAATGAAAACTGCAGCAGGAAATCAACAATAGTCTATGATGATTGTACTCAGGTTAGCAAGAAAGGTGACTATAATGAACATGAACTTTCACATATGAGAGAAAAGTGTTATATAAGTAATGTTGGTAATGTAGAATTAGCTACAAAATCCAGTCTTTGCCAACAAGAAAGAATAAAAATAGCACAGAAGCATTCTAAATATGATCTTATTGGTATGGGGGCTGCTCATTTTGGTTATCTAAAGGCACATGTAATGCAGCATAAAGAAGAACTATCTAACAAGTGTGGTGGTCTTAGTAGGTTTTCTAGGACTGATTATCCAAAGAAACCCATAATGCAGCATAATAGTGAGACACATTACAAATATGATGTCAGTGGAGCAGAATTTTGTCAAAGTGATCACGAGGTGACAAATACAGAAGGAGAATCTTACATGTGTGATGAACTTACAGGACAAAAACTTTATTCAAAATGGCACAAAAGTCAACATACAGAAGAAAAACCTTATAAATGTGATGTTTGTGGAGCAGAATTTTCTCAGAACCGCTCTTTAAAGAGTCACGAAATGACACACACAGGAGAGAAACGTTATAAGTGTGATGTTTGTGGAGAAGCATTTTCTCGTAGTGGTTCTTTACAGAGTCACAAAATGACACACACAGGAGAGAAACCTTATAAGTGTGATGTTTGTGGAGCAGAATTTTCTCGAAATGATCAGTTAAAGAGACACAAAAGGACACACACAGAAGAAAAACCTTATAAATGTGATGTTTGTGGAGCAGAATTTTCTCATAGTAGTGCTTTAAACATTCACAAAAGGATACACACAGGAGAGAAACCTTATAAGTGTGATGTTTGTGGAGCGAAATTTTCTCATAGTAGTGCTTTAAACATTCACAAAAGGACACACACAGGAGAGAAACCTTATAAGTGTGATGTTTGTGGAGCAGCATTTTCTCAAAATCATCATTTAAAGAGTCACAAAAGGACACACACAGGAGAGAAACCTTATAAGTGTGATGTTTGTGGAGCAGCATTTTCTAAAAATGATCATTTAAAGAGTCACAAAAGGACACACTCAGGAGAGAAACCTTATAAGTGTGATGTTTGTGGAGCAAAATTTTCTCAAAATGGTCATTTAAAGAGTCACAAAAGGACACACACGGGAGAGAAACCTTATAAGTGTGATGTTTGTGGAGCAGATTTTTCTCAGAATGGTTTTTTAAAGAGTCACAAAAGGACACACACAGGAGAGAAACCTTACAAGTGTGATGTTTGTGGAGCAGAATTTTCTCAGAGTTGTGCTTTAAAGAGTCACAAAAGGACACACACAGGAGAGAAACCTTTTCAGTGTGATGTTTGTGGGGCAAAATTTTCTCTTAGTGGTTCTTTAAAGAGTCACAAAAGGATACATACAGGAGAGAAACCTTATAAGTGTGATGTTTGTGGTGCAGAATTTTCTCATAGTTGTGCTTTAAAGACTCACACAAGGACACACACAGGAGAGAAACCTTATAAGTGTGATGTTTGTCTAGTAGAATTTTCTGAGAATGGGGCTTTAAAGAGACACAAAAGGACACACAGAGGAGAGAAACCTTATAAGTGTGATGTTTGTGGAGCAGAATTTTCTCAAAATCATCATTTAAAGAGTCACAAAAGGACACACACAGGAGAGAAACCTTATAAGTGTGATGTTTGTCTAGTAGAATTTTCTGAGAATGGGGCTTTAAAGAGACACAAAAGGACACACAGAGGAGAGAAACCTTATAAGTGTGATGTTTGTGGAGCAGCATTTTCTCAAAATCATCATTTAAAGAGTCACAAAAGGACACACATAGGAGAGAAACCTTATAAGTGTGATGTTTGTGGAGCAGCATTTTCTCAAAATGGTCCTTTAAAGAGTCACAAAAGTACACACAGGAGAGAAACCTTATAAGTGTGATGTTTGTGGAGTAGAATTTTATCTAAATAATCATACAAAGATACATAAAAGGACCCAAATAGGAGAGAATCCTTATATGTGATGTTTGTGGAGCAGAATTCTCTCATAGTAGTACTTTAAAGAGATACAGCCTAGACCTGTCCCAAGCCAGGCTGAAAAAGGAGGAGGGCGGCCTGCTTGGTATCTGTGAGGCAGCCCCTCCACCATGCAAATGCACAACAGGCCAATCACCTGTTTGCTTTAAACCATGATTACACAAACTACAAGAGAGAAAACTGGACTGATTCTAAAGGTGATGAACTCGAACGAACTACGGACTATGACTTATAGAAATTGGAACACAAGAAGTGTAAATGGGAAAGAAGAGGAGCTGGTGGAAGAGATGAGGAAAGCAAAACTAGAAATCCTGGCTATAATGGAAACAACTGCCATCATTGGTGTCAATACCTTATCGAGGTATGGTGGCTTGCATACCCTGATTACCCCCAGAGCTATGCCAGTGGGAGTTTTACCCCTGGAAGGTTCTACCAAGCTGGACAGGTTTGCGCAGGCAGGGGTCAGATGAAAGCAGACACTCTGGTCCTCCAGGTTAGGGGTTTTAGCATAGGGCTGACACCCCTGTCTATGTAAAAAAAAAAATTGAAGTTATGGAAACAAGAATGAATAAACAGACTTTGCTGCGGGACGGACATCTGGATTCTGAGGCTCGTATGACTGTCAGTGGTGAAAGCTGAAAGGAAGCCACTGACATGAGAATGGACATTCTGACCACAAAACGTGATACAAGAATAGGATTTTGGAATGTCAGGACAATGAATGAGACGGGTAAACTAAAACAGGTCACGGCAGAAATGAGAAACTATAGGTTACACATTCTAGGGATAAGCGAGAGCAGATGGACAGAGGCAGGAAAAGTTAAAACAGCAACAGGAGAAACAGTACTTTACTCTGGAAGAGAGGATGGGCAGCACAATGAAGGTGTAGCCATTATTCTACAAAAAGGAATAGAAAGGACATTACTGGAATGGAAACCCATCAACAACAGGCTGATAAGATTAAGATTGAGAGGTAGATTCACCAATACTACAATAATACAATGCTACGCACCAACGAATGACAGCGATGAAGAGGTCAAGGATGAATTCTATCAACAACTGCAGAAAGAAATGGAAAACACACCTCGTAGTAATGGGAGACCTCAATGCGAAAGCTGGTACATACAATACATATAATGAAAGAGTAATGGGGAAATGCGGCAGTGGAACAGCAAACGAAAATGGGGATAAATTAATAAGTTTCTGTAGTATTAACAACCTGGTCATTGGAGGAACGCTTGTCCCGCATAAAGAAATTCACAAATTAACATGGGAATCACCAAATGGTCGGGACAGAAACCAGATAAACCAAATCATGATTAATGGTAGATGGAGACATGCATTACAAGATGTGAAGGTAAGAAGAGGTGCAGATGTGGGAAGTGACCACCATTTAGTAGTAGCAAAACTGAAAGGGAAATTAAGAAGGGCTGGACCAACTGTAACTACACAGAAAAGGTTTGACATTGTTGTGTACAGCTTTTGCGCACAGGCATATGTCAATCCTTTGCTGAAATACAGCTGTCTGCATTAGCTATAAATATATAACGTGACGTATGTATTGTCTGCCCATGCACAGCCAAGCGGTCAGTTTCCCGTGCTATTGATAAAATGTAAACAGCCCTGACAAGACGTGCCATGGTTGTGTTCCCGTGGTGGATGTGTTATTCGATATATTTTCTCAGTGGCTTTTAATAAGATTTGGTCGCCACGATTGAATAAGATGTGTTTATGGGCGTCAAGTGCTACAGCTTCCATGGGAAGTATTGTGGCTGTATTTTGAGGTAAACATTTTCGATTGTCAGCACATTACATCGGCCGCCATACTTCGTTCACGTCCTGCTTGAACCTGAACGCTAGTCTCTTACGGCCAGAATTGAGATTTATGAATTGTATGCCTCTTACATTGTTTACCACGATGGACTGACACTGGACCTTAATGAATGCAATCTACTTAATGTTATTTATGCTGAATTATTGTTGGAGCTACTGTGAATAAATTTGGATGTGGACCAGTCTTCACCAACTCATTGATTAATCATTAACACTGTTGTACGAGCTAAGAACGATACTGTGTGGCCGTGTTCAGGTGAAAAGTATGATGCTAACCCTTCGTCTACTCAACCTAGCATTCGCGTAAGCATCAGCAACGATTGAAGACATACTCACCAAGCCAGAACCTGACTGCCCCCCGCATATAACATTCCTTGATAGCCATTACACAACAGATTTCTAGTGGCCGATATGGGGACAATTTTTTTTTTTTGGACTGTTCAACAACATCGGACAAAGTGAAACCACACCATGTTGTCTATTGTTTATGCATTATGAACTATTTCTGGAACTGTTTTGCATACTTTCCTCTGCGCATGGCATGAAATTGATGCAGGTGGAAATACATGACTGACGAAATTTTTCTGCTCATTGTACAACTGTTCAAATTATTGTATTTTTGAAGAAAGACGTTACAGCAGAGTCCCAGTGAATACTCCTAGTTCAAATCAAGTTCTGATGTACATGTTATTAATCAGGCTGCTGCTACACACCTGTTTTGTCAAGTTTTCAAGGCCCAACATTATCAAGTACAACTTTCTGTAAGAAAAACTGCAATGATGTCGTGCTTCCTGCTCTATTTGGATATCTAATAACTACATTATTGCTGCTCGACCTGTGATGTGCCCTTGCTACGTTGACAACCTGTCCAGGAGATGCTGTGCGACAGATTCACCATCCTTGGCCCCAAGTTAAGTGGCTTTATGTGCACTTTTTGTGAACTGTGCTAAATTGGTCTGAGCTCGTTCTTATTTCTTGCATGTTATATCTGTACCTTTCTGTTAGCTTGTTTGTCCCTGTGGGTTTGGTTGGGAGGTGATTTGGTGCAAGAGGTTCATCTCATTGATTCAATGGGCTCACACCGGATGTTTCGTTAGGTTTGCTTGTAGATTTCCAACAGTGGAATATCCATCTGATATTTGCCGTGCGACTTATGTCCTCTGTCTGGTTTTCTTTGACCACTGTCTGTATAGGTGTGCTGTCTTGTGTTCTATGCGTTGTCGTTGTATAGTATTTCTGCTTTAGTTGCACTAATTTTTTTTGTATCTGTTGGTCTCTCCTTGCTGTCTCTCAGTTACATACAAATTTTATGTTTATACACCGTGTCTCTGGTCCTGTGTTGTTCTGACTTAGCAGTAAGCGTGTAACAAATTTGCTGTATTTTTCCTCTTTAGTTTGACATTTATATTCTCTTTTGTTGCTCACTGATGATGTTTTTTGTCGCTAAGTGCTTTATCTTGCTCCAAAATATTTTTTTTCTCTTATCTATATTTATATTTGTTGTCTTTTTCATTATTTTTTTTTCTTCTTACCATTCATTGATTGCATTGTTAATTGCCATTAGTATTATTGATTATACAAATCTGACAATTACTTAATACTTGATGAACATTGATACAAAATGGCTACCTTGGAATATTTTGTTAAACAAGGCAAAGCCTTTGCCATGGAAGGAGAAGCCCTAAAAGAATTTGCTATGACTGAATATCAGAAACATAGGGCTGAAGAATTGGCCAGAGAAAATAGAAATGAAGAATTGGCCAGAGAAAATAGAAATGAAGAATTGGTCAGAGAAAAAAGAAATGAAGAATTAGCTGACAAGAGAAGAGCTGAAGATTTAGCCAGCCAAGAGAAACTTAAAATACTTGCGATGGAAGCAGAAGAAAAAAAAAAGATTACATGATGAAAAGATGTTATCCTTAGAACTTGAAAAACTCAAGTTGCTAAATATTAAACAAAACAATTCTGAGAGTCAAAGTTCCTCAAACAAACATGTTTCAGGATCTGGTAGATTTCGTTTTCCTACTTTCAAACCCAACATAGACGATATTTCTTGCTTCCTTAATCGCTTTCAGACTGTGTGTGAGGCACATGAAATTGATAAATCTGAATGGTGTAGTAGATTGATGGAATTCCTCACAGGTGATGCACTAACTTCAGTTTGTACCATGGACGGTCCCAGTAGGAATAACTATGAAGCTGCCAGAGCTTTATTGCTTAAACTTTACCAATTGGATGAAAATGGCTATCGCATGCGTTTTAAGACCATGTTGCCAAAAACAGGGAAGGACTTCTTGGAATTTATTGCTGCCATTAAATTAACATTCAACAGATGGGTTGAATTAGCAAAAATTCCACAAACATATGAGGCACTAATGCACTTACTGCTCAGAGACAAAGTGTTGTTTTCTGTTAACCGGCAGTTCCTATCATACCTTCATGAACGGAAACCTACGGATTTGACATTGGTGGAAGAATTGGGAAGACAGTTTATTACCGCTCACCCAGGCACATGTGTGAGTAACTCTCACATCAAAGAGGCTCTACAGAACCAATTCCAACCACAGAGAGGATGGAAACGAAATGATAATTTTTTCAGGAGTAGAGGAAATTGGAATGGTAATAGATACTGTAACCAATATGCAACTCCTAGAAGGTCTAATTATTCACAGGACAATAGAAACCATAATTATTCTTATAATAATCAGAATGATAACCATCCCTTCCGCTCTCGGAGCGTTGAACGTATAAACTATCATGCTAACTCAGCACAATCTGCTGATACATCTAGTGCTACTCAAAGTAATCCTTCGGTAAATCAGGCTGCTGCTTGTTCTTTTTTTTTGACTTTGATGCTGCTTCGCAGTGTCCTGATTGCCGAACTTTATTTCAGCCTAATGTGGTATCTACATTTAGATGCAGTCATCCACTTCCTACAATGACAGCACTTGCTGCTCGTGATTGCACAGGCACCTTACATTTTCATAAAGGCCTACTAAACGATACGCAGGTATCTGTGCTTAGAGATACTGGCTGCACAATGGTGGGAGTTCGCCAATCTCTAGTGCACCCATCATGCTCCACTGGAGATTTTGTTAAATGTGTCACATTTGGGGGAATGGTAGAGTTCTATCCCACAGCTATCGTTCACATAGCGACTCCATTTTTCACAGGGAGAATTAAAGTGTGTCTTTTAAAAAACCCAATCACTGACCTTATTGTTGGCCATATCCATGGTGGCAAAGATTGCACACCTGGTGAAATTATTGAGTGGGAACGGCAAAACATTTTAACTGCAAATGCAGTAACAACAAGGGCTCAAACACAAGCTCAATTGATTGATAACATTGTGCCTGAAAATCAGGATTATGATTTTCATGCTACTATTAACAAAGAATCTTTTGCAATGCTGCAAAGAGATGATGATTCTTTGCAGAAATTTTTTCGTTTGGTAAGAGGTGAGGAGATGCTTGTAAATAATGCCCCTCGTCAATGGTACATCCTTAAGAATGGTATCCTGATCAGAATGTTTAAAGATTCTTCTGCTCATAAACAACAGGTCATGGTTCCTAAACAGCTTAGAACTTATATCCTTCAACACGCCCATGATTCTCATTGTGCTGGACACATGGGCTACTCTAGGACAAGATCCAGAGTGCTCTCTTCCTTCTTTTGGCCTTGTGTATCTAGGGATGTTGCTACGTATTGTCGCTCCTGTGTTACTTGCCAGGAGGTCAAAGCAAAGGGAGCCTATCACATGGCACCGATACAAGCTTCAGATATACCTGTATGTCCCTTTGAGAAGATGGCCATAGACATTATTGGCCCACTTCCTGTTATGTCAGCTAGAGGACACAGGTATGTCCTCACATGTATTGACATGTGCACGCACTGGCCAGAGGCTATACCTCTGAAGAATATCACTACCTCAGACGTGGCTGATGCTCTTTTCTTAATCTTTTCCAGGCTAGGTTTCCCTAGAAAACTTCTATCGGACAGAGGTACTCAGTTTGTCTCCGAGGCCATGACTGGTGTTATGCAACAACTAAACATTGACAGATTGCTTAGCTGTGTGTACCATCCAATGAGCAATGGTATGGTAGAATGGCTAAATAGGATGCTTAAACAATTGTCAGGCAAAGTTACAGTCAGCTATTCACAAGACTGGGACAGGGTTTTACCCGCCGTGCTGTTTGTGTACCGTGAGGTACCAAATGAACAGACCAGTTTCTCGCCATTCAAGCTTGTCTTCGGAGCTCAACCTAGAGGTCCTATGTCTCTTATTAAAGATTTGCTCACTGACTCAGAAATGACTCAAGACACCAAGTCATCTTACGAGTATGTCGTAAACCTCCAACGTAAGATAATTGATGCTTGTCAGTTGGCAACAGCATCTTCTGAAACTGCTAAAGAAAAAGCTCGTCAGTTTCAGAATCGTAACAGACAACTAAGACACCTGGTGCCTGGGGATGAAACCTTTGTGCTTCTTCCTAGAAAGGACAACAGACTACTCATTGCTTGGAGTGGTCCTTACAGAGTTATTTCACGCATTTCTGATGTTGACTATGTACTTGACATTAAGGGAAAAAACAAAACTTTCCATATAAACATGCTCAAAGAATTCCATACTCGACCTGAATATCTTCAGGCTGTCTTTCATGCAGTAAATGAGCCCACAAGGCATACTACTCATTTTTCTTCCCTGTCTGTGATTCAGGAGGAAGAATCTGCTTTTCCTGACTTACCTATGGATCTTCCTGTCATGCCTTTAACTGCTACTGAGATGTGGAAGGATGTTTCTATCTGTACGGATTTATCATCCGACCAACGTCAGCAGGTGTCTGATCTTCTTCAATCTTTCCTAGATGTTCTGACAGACATCCCTGGTCATACATCGGTTATCACTCATGATATCCTTCTCACGGATGATCGACCTATTCGAGTTCGACCATACCCCATTCCTATCCATTTTCAGGATAAGGTTAATAAAGAACTTGATGACATGCTTCGTTTGGGTATTATCGAACCATCAAATTCTGCATTTGCTTTCCCGATGGTCATTGTTAGAAAGAAAGATGACAATATAAGACTATGTATTGACTATCGCAAACTCAATAATATAACTGTCTTTGATGCTGAACCTTTACCCTTATTAGAAGACCTTTTGCCTAGACTTGCTACAGCTGTTTTTTTCACTAAGTTTGATCTCACTAAAGGATACTGGCAGGTTCCTTTATCTGAAACTGCTAAGCCCCTCACTGCTTTTACAACACCTAAGGGGTTATTTCAATGGAATTTTATGTCCTTTGGACTGATGAATGCTCCTGCCACATTTGTCAGGATGATGCGTAAGATTTTTTCTAACAGGTCTGATATTATTACATATATAGATGACATATGTCTCTTTACTACTTCTTGGGAAAATCATTTCTTAGGTCTCACATCACTGCTGCACACTTTACGTTCACACCATCTAACTGCCAAACCTTCTAAAATTTTTGTCGGTTTTGGAGAAATATCATTCCTTGGTCATAGAGTTGGTCATGGTTTGCTTAAAACTGAACTATCTAATGTGTCCAAGATTTTGAACATATCTGTGCCCACAACTAAGAAACAAGTGCGCAGTATTCTCGGCCTTATTCAATTTTACAGTCGATTCATTTCGAATCGATCCAATCTCACTGCTGCTGATCTGTCTGCTTTATTAAGAAAGGGCTCTCCCAATCATGTGCACTGGTCTCAAGAGTGCCAAGCAGCCTTAGCTCATATTAAAAATTTATTTTCAACCCCTCCAATATTGAGGCTACCAAATAAAAACTTGACATTCTATCTTTGCACAGATGCGTCTTCCAAAGGTGTTGGTGCCGTATTGATGCAGAATTTTGACGGTACACTTCAGCCTAACTTGTACATATCTTGGAAGCTGACGGACGCAGAAAGAAGATATCCAGCAATTGAGCGCGAATTGCTCGCCATCGTATGGGCTGTTTTGAAACTGGAGAGGTACCTTCTTGGATCAAGATTTATTATACAATCAGACCAGCGCTCTCTGTCATTCCTCATGAAATCGAACCACAAGAATCCTAGGGTTGCGCGCTATTCTATTTTGATGCAATCGTTCGCATTTGATATCCATTCTATTCCGGGCACTGAAAATGTGCTAGCTGATTTACTCGCCCGCTGCCGTCAACAAGACTTTAACAATACTAATTAACATTATTATGTGATCCAAATATAAGCGCATGGTTGACATTCAGTACTGCTGCGTGACTTTCAAATGTATTTACGTGATCCACTCATTTACATTGGATGATTGACTTTCGATACCTTCATACTATGAGAACCTGAACATTTTGTTGCTTAGTAACAATCTACTTTCATGTCAAATGGATAACTCTACTTCAGTGCTATAAGCACATGTTAAAGACATATTGTTGCCAATTGGAAACAATGCAATACCATATTTACCAATAGATCAGTATGAAAACTACATGATGTATAAATTCTTGTAACTTTTTCTTTTTTTTTCCTTCTTAATGTTCCCTAAAAGAAATAACCCTACTTATATTTCGCATGTTTATTAGTTTGATTCTCTTTATGTAACAATTCTCTTATGCTATAGTGATATCATTACTTTAACATATACATTACAAGATGATCTTTTCTTTATTGCATTATTAGTTTACATTTCTTTGTTTCTGCCTCTCATATTCTTATGATAATGTATTGACTGATGAAAGTTTTTTTCATGCACTTTCATTAATATTTCCAGTAGATTTGACTTCGACTGGACTTTTAGAATTTATTGTCCTACTGTTGACGATTTTTTATTATGATGTACTTAATTTTGGCCGTTCTTTCATTCGGGGAATGTTTGAAAAAAAAAAATTTGTTTTTTTTGCCCCGAGAGGACGGGGTGGTTGTTGTGTACGGCTTTTGCGCACAGGCGTATGTCAATCCTTTGCTGAATTACAGCTGTCTGCATTAGCTATAAATATATAACGTGACGTATGTATCATCTGCCCATGCGCAGCCGAGCAGTCAGTTTCCCGTGCTATTGATAAAATGTAAACAGCCCTGACGAGACGTGCCATGGTTGTGTTCCCGTGGTGGATGTGTTATTCAATATATTTTCTCAGTGGCTTTTAATAAGATTTGGTCGCCACGATTGAATAAGATGTGTTTATGGGCGTCAAGTGCTACAGCTTCCATGGGAAGTATTGTGACTGTATTTTGAGGTAAACATTTTCGATTGTCAGCACATTTACATCGGCCGCCATACTTCGTTCACGTCCTGCTCGAACCTAAACGCTAGTCTCTTACGGCCAGAATTGAGATTTATGAATTGTATGCCTCTTACATTGTTTACCATGATAGACTGACACTGGACCTTAATGAATGCAATCTACTTAATGTTATTTATGCTGAATTATTGTTGGAGCTACTGTGAATAAATTTGGATGTGGACCAGTCTTCACCAACTCATTGATTAATCATTAACACTGTTGTATGAGCTAAGAACAATACTGTGTGGCTGTGTTCAGGTGAAAAGTATGATGCTAACCCTTCATCTACTCAACCTAGCATTCACATAAGCATCAGCAACAATTGAAGACATACTCACCAAGCCAGAACCTGACTGCCCCCCGCATATAACATTCCTTGATAGCCATTACACAACAGACATCAGGAACTTAAAGGACCCCCTTACCAGAAAAGCTTTTGCGGCAGATATAAAGAAACGATATCAATTTGCCAAAAGTCAGGAAAAGACATTGACTGATGATATAGACCAGAAATTCAACATCATTTCAACAATATATAAAGGAAAGCAGCAAATCATGCTTGGGATTCCAGGAAAGGAAGAAGCAAGACTGGATAACACCAGAAACATTAAACACCATAACACTGAGAAAGGAAATAAAAAGAAAGAAAACAGAAGCAAAGTTCCCCAGGTTAAAGCAACTATATAGCGAACAGTACAGTCAGCTAGACAAGGAAGTTAAATGCCAAATCCAAGCCAACAAAAGGAATTTCCTAGACGATCTTGCAAGACAGGCAGAAGAGGCAGCCCTGAGAAATGAACAAAGCACAGTATACAAAATAACTAAATTCATCAGCGGAAAATGAGGTGCAAACAATATTACATTAGTAAGAGATAAGCAAGGAAATCTCATCGCGACAGCAGAGTCACAGGAAACAAGATGGGCAGAGCACTTCAGAGAAACTTTGAACAAGGAACCACCAGAGACACAAATGAATGTTCCTGAGGCTGACAACGATCTAGATGTAAATACAGACATTCCACGAAAAGAAGAAATCATCACAGCAATCAAAGGGTTAAAGAACGGAAAAGCTCCTGGCCATGATAACTTAAATGCAGAGCTATTTAAGACAGACCCTGAGCTAGCAGCAGAACTATTAGAACCACTATTTGCACAAGTCTGAAAAAAAAGATACAACACCATCAGAGTGGAACAGAGGAATAATTGTCAAATTGCCCAAGAAGGGAGATCTTGCAGACTGCAATAACACTGACAAACAACATTTTTCTTTCTTATATAAGAATAAGTGTTCTTAGGTCAGTTTCTTGCGCTGATTTCAAATCTGAAATCCGTTTATCTCTATCACGTCGGGTTCTTAAGATATTTGTGAATAAATATATTTTTGGGAAACCGTTATTTGCTCCGTTTCATTTTTACTATATAACTTATTACAAATTAATAAAAAGCAACATAATTCTACTTTTTATACTACTAAAAGATGCATGACATATGTTACGTGATTTTTCAAATAGTTACTGTATTTTGAAATAATTCTGAGCAAAATATGGCTTCTAGAAGTTGTAGAAATTCGGCTGATCTGTTCTGTTACGTGTGCGTATATTTTACCGATCGTGTGGACCAGAAAAACTTTACACCATTACTAAAGATAGCATATGAACTTTATTTCGATTCGAAAGTTGATGATGCAAATAAATCTTGGAAGCCAAATGCGGTTTGTTTGATACATTGGCAGGTTGGTTACGAAAATCGCCGAAGCATAAGTCGATGCCTTTTGGCTTGCCAGTAATATGGCGTGAACATGCAAATCACACTACTGATTGTTACTTCTGCGTGACAAATATCCATGGTTTCACTTTTAAAACTAGAAAGTCTGTGGTTTATCCAAATATTGAATCGGTTTCGAAACCAGTGCCTCATGATCCAAGCACGTGTCCGATCCAAGTACCACCAGAACAATATCCGTTGGACGTAAATGAACCATCAGAAAGTGATAGTTTACCTGCTTTAGAAACTAATTCTGACTCAGATTACATACCGGTGAATGATGGTGTTTACTTAATTAACCATTCAGAACTTTCAGATCTAATACGTGATCTCGCTCTTACCAAAGGACAAGCGGAATTACTCGGTTCGCGACTCAAAGAATGGAATCTTTTAGCGCCCAATACTCCGATATCTAAATTTTGTCATAGACACAGAGAACTTGTTCAATACTTTGAGATGGATGATGACATTTGCTATTGCAAAGATGTAAACGGTCATGAGCACATAGTCAACGAATGGCAATTTTTCATCGATTCTTCCAAGACTAGTCTAAAAGCTGTGTTATTGCATAACAGAATTTTTTTTCATCAATTCCAGTCGCCTACTCTGTTCATATGAAAGAAACTTATGACAATATGGCTATACGTTTGGAAAAAATAAAGTACAATGACTACCAATGGCGGATTTGTGGAGACCTAAAGGTCATTGCAATTTGCACGGGCATGCAGACTGGGTATACTAAATTTTGTTGCTTCCAATGTAAATGGGACAGCCGCAACAGACAGGAACATTATGCAAGAAAGGTGTGGCCTATCCGGGATCGTATGCAGCTCGGGCATAAAAATGTAATACGCGAGCCATTAGTTAACAAAGACACCTTCATTTTACCACTGTTACATATAAAGTTGGGGGTCATGAAGAATTTTGTAAAAGCGTTAGATAAAACGAGCAAAGCTTTCACTTATCTTCGAGAAAAGTTTCCGCAAGTTAGCGATGCAAAGATAAAGGAAGGTATCTTTGTAGGACCTCAGATTAGGAAAGTTATTGCAGACAAACAATTCGAGAACTTGTTACATGGTAGGGAACTTCTCGCATGGATGGCATTCAAATCGATCGTCGATAACTTTCTAGAAAATCACAAATCTGTCGACTATGTTGCATATTGTTAAGCAGTGCATAGATGCATACATAATTATGGGCTGTAACATGTCCCTCAAAATCCATTTGCTCGATTCGCATCTTAACTTTTTCCCTGACAACCTTGGCGAAGTCAGCGATGAACATGGAGAATGATTCCATCAAGATATCGCCGTAATGGAGTCACGTTATCAAGGACGGTGGAGTGTGACCATGCTTGCCGATTATTGTTGGATGCTTCATCGCAATGTACCACATGCCATTCACCGACGAAAGTCGACTGCAAAGAAATTCAAGCCTACATAACTGTTATACTTCTTGTACGAATGATGTTGTAATACTGTATGCGTTGTTAAAAAACTTCAATTGCGTATTTCTAGAGATCCCGACCTGATAGAGAAAAACGGTTTGCAGATTTAAAAACAGCGCATTAAAATTGACCAGAAAAACATAGAAATGTTAGAGAAAGAAAAAAAAAAGTTTTTTTTTGTTAGTCAGTGTAATTGGAGAGGAATCACTCTTCTCTCAGTTCCCAGCAAAATACTAGGCAGGATAATTATACAGAGAATTTCAAAAGCAGTAGACCACAACCTGAGAAAAGAACAAGAAGGATTTAGAAAGAACAGAAGATATGTAGATCATATATTCACTCTCAGAAACATTATAGAGCAGTGCTCATGTGACCGCGTCTCCATCCACTATCTCGACATCCCAGTAATTAAGTTCCTCTTGCATCACATCATTCACAAGTTGTTTACCTCTTGTTTTCTTTTAGATAAGTCTATATCAAACTTTTTTTCCAGAAATCTCTGTACATATTCCAGTACTACTGTGTCAGGTTTAAGTCCCTTCAGGTAGTCTTTAAATGCTTTCTTCATCTCCTGGACACTTGGATTAGGTACCTTGATAATTTTCTTCTTCTCCGGACCGCTGTTAACACTCTGTACTGTTCCTGTACGCCTGTCTGATGTGTCAGTGTTAAGATCAACATCTGTTTGTGTTACTGAACTTGCAACTCTATTCTCTGTTTGTGTTGTTGAATTTGCAACTTTATTCTCTGTTTGTGTTGTTGAATCTGCAACTTTATTCTCTATTTGTGTTGCTGAGTCTATCTGTGCTGCCGCTGTAACTTGCTTCAGCTGCTCTTGATTCTTTTGTGGATTAAGGCTGTTATTTCTTGAATATCCACTATCTAAGAGAACATCGCTCAACTGTGGAGTCAGTACATGACTTTGCACATTCAGGTCAGTTCTTTCTGGATTTTTGTATGTGACAGCTTCTTGTTTCTCATCTTGCACTTGATCTTAAATGTTACTTCGTTGTACGTTACCAATTATATTCTTGTTACTTTGACTTGACATTCCCATCTGGGTCGTAAGTAGTGTCTTCATGTCTTCTAGAACACCTATTCCTCTTAACAGTAGACTGTTCAGCATACCATCAACAGTCTCTAGCTCTGAAATATTAGCAATTGTTTGTTGGACTTTTCTGCACTGTTTAAATCTCTTACATTTCTGTGCTTGACTACATAGCATCGACAAGAATGTATCTGGCGTTATAATTGCACTGTCATTATTCACATCTTTTCCTTCCGATGTCAGCTTTTCTATCTTATCGACCATTTCAACACTGCACAAATCAGGTAAATCATCTATAGTTTGTCTTGACTTTATCCTGACTAGAATTAGACTCTTCTTAAACCTGTCATCCGTTTGCACTGCGACATTCTCTGTCTGAGGCTCTATTCTAGTAACTGCAGGCTCAGTTCGTTTTTTCAAATTCAATTTTGGTCTCCCTTCTTTGACTTTCAATGGTTGTAGTTTGATTTCAACAAACTCCTTTATTTCAATCTTATAAACTTTTGCAACCCATCCATCTACTATTTTTATGCAAGGAAAATCAACTGCATAACTTCTACAACGCTTTAACTCTGAAGCGAAGTCTCTCATTGCTATTCTCTTCTTTCTGTTTTCTATGGTTGTTGAACACTTCTCCATGTTTCATTGTCTCTTCAACCCAACTATTTATGCTGCTATCTCTTTCGTGTAGAAGTGTCTTTTACAATTATTTCATATGTATTCCCTCTTGAAACAGTTTTCTTTCTGTTCTCTATGATTCTTGGTCTAAAGATGGTGCTGTTGGTATGTTTCACCAAGAAATGGTGTAGCCATGTTGTCGCTATAGGAGGGGTGGTCACGGCGCCAAATTACTATCTATGATCTTCAAACATTTTGTAATTTAATGTCTTCCACTTGATTCAATCAGCTATCTCAAAATATAGGTATATATTGCTTCTTCTGTAGCCTCTTACTCATTTCTTAATGTACATAGTCTACTAAAGTTTATTCTCAATTTCTATTTGTTTTCCTCATGATTCTTACAATAGTTCCTGCAAATCCTTGGGGCCATATTCTCTCCTAATCTCAACTTAGATAGGATAAACTCCTTTAAATGCAACCTTTTCAAATCAATAGTTACACCTGAAATAATCAAACAATGTCTAATACTCATGTGGCATCCTCTATACTTACGCTGACATGAGAGAGCGCAGAATAAGCTCTATAGATGGCCATAATCTGTTCTGACCTTCTATTCATTCCCATGATTCGTTCCTTTGTTTTCCAGTCAATGCGATTGGTCCATTCTTCAGTTCACTCACCTATCATGGTTAATACCTTCATAAACAACTCAGTGAACTTCATTCTATAAATGTTTACACTTCGCTTACATTTCTTGTGTGTTAATTCTGCTCTCCGTTCACTTAACTCTAAAGGGCGCTAATATTATGGTTATCTCCCTTAGTGGTTTATGCTCAAATGCTATGTTCTCTTACTTCAAGCTTATTAAAAACGATCGTTATGCAAATTTTGTAAACCATAACTATGTACTCACAGAAAATATTTACATCAAAAGTAGTTCTCTCCCTTACCAACCAAGCACATTTGTGCTGGCTCTTGTCTCCCATCTATAGGACAAATAGTCTATTTTAATAAATTATTTATACTTCTAAAACCATTTTCTCATACTCTTTTGTCCCACCAAAACCAAATCACTGCCCATCCAAACCTCACGGTGACACTCAGAATGACAAAGACAGCTGTACATTAATTTCATTGATTTTGAAAAGGCTTTTGACAGCATACATAGGGACAGTTTATGGAAAATACTGAGGGCTTATGGAATTCCAAGCTGCATAGTGTCAATCATAAAAAGCCTCTATGCCAACTTTACTTGTAGTGTTGGGCAGAGCATCTTAACCTTTGAGGTGAAGACAGGAGTATGACAGGGATGCCCCTTATCAACCACTCTATTTTTAACAGTCATAGACTGGGTGATGCGCCAGACAACAGAGGGCAGTCCAAGAGGAATAAGATGGACTACATTTTCTACATTGGAAGATCTGAAAAATGCAGATGACATTGCACTACTAGCACATTTACATCAACACATCCAGGAAAAATGGATAGACTTAATAAGTTTAGCCAGCAGGTGGGCTTGAACATCAATTTAAAGAAGTCAGAGGTCATGATGCTCAATGTGAGCAACCCTGAGCCCATATCAGTAAGGAATCAGCAACTGGTACAGACAGACACCTTCACATACCTAGGATGCATAGTAACACCAGACAGAGGGGCAGGCAAAGACATCAACATCAGAATGAATAAGGGAAGAACAGCCTTTTTTAGCATAAACAACATCTGGAAGTCCTCTCAGTACAGCACAAGCACACAATTAAGATTATATCAGAGCTGTGTGCTTTCTGTGCTTCTCTATGGTGTGGAATGCTGGAGAGTTACAGAGAAGGAAATGTCAAAATTGCCCTCTTTTCACACATCATGCCTGAGAAATATTCACCGAATCTTTTGGCTGAATACCGCCACCACCCAAGTGATGCTATCAATGTTCACTTGATGCAGTAAGGCTGGTGATGTAGACATAGCGTGAATGCATGTTGGAAAGTTCGTCAAGGTGGACATCTATGTAGCAGTGCAGACTTGTATCACAACATGTAACATACAGGAGTGTGTGTAGCATTCATCACATTGAAAGGTGTAGATGTGGAGATGATGGAATTATATGTTGTACGTATTACAGGTATGGAGTCAGAAATATTGGTAAACAGCTGTGTACGTTTCATCATTTATTATAGTCACAGCAACAAGACGTAGACCAAACTCTTGTTGAATCAATATTCTTAAGTCGACCCCAAACATGGCGGGCGACGAAATAGCATAGTCCATCCCTCTAATCGGACGTATCAAAGATAGGCTGTCCTTTCGAAGATAGTCTTATATTACTCCCTCGTACATCAGGCGAGTTTTCACTTTCAAAGTTATAATAGCCATAACTGGCAACTCATCTGGTCTTCCACTCCAGATAGCAGACATTCCGTCTGACAGACCCAGTTTTAAAAAAACGGCCTCCCGCCGGAAATCTTTTCCAAAAACTCTCTTAGTTCGGGCATGCGCTGTTCGCATCCCCTCTGACCTATGCAGTCAGCTGGTATAACCTTTTAGGGGAGTAACTACATATTTACTTTCCCTCAAAGCAAAAAATGAGTATTCGCCCTTAGATTAGGGTTCAATCGAAATATTTTCAAACATAACAAGCATACAGACAGACTACGTTATCAGTTATGAAAACTGCACGTAACAGTCTTACCACACCTCCCGGAAAAAAAAAATTGAAACTTTTTTTTTTTAAATACATCTAGGAGCAACATACAATAGGCTCACAACGCATGAATAATGCGCAGATGAAAAGTATAAATAAATATAATGCCAAATGTGAGGCTAAGTCGACATATGGAGCGACTGGTGAGAATATATCTCATAATCTGAGAGAAAGCGTTTCTCTAAGTATAAATGTTTCCAGAGAGGTGTCACCAACTTATACTACAATACTGGCAATGACACAATGCATACAATAATTTCATTCAATAATTTCATATTAGGTATCTTAAGTTCATGATTAACAAAGAAGAAAAGTCATCAAAGAACAGCGGTGAATATACATCAATGAACCACTAAGTAGTGATACAATCACTATATTACAAATTACAAATGTGTACCTATATTGATATAGAAAGAAACTATTATAGACTTCGACGTTTTAGGAAGTCCAAGACATATAAGTTAGGTGGGATCCTGTGGGCATTTAGACAACGAAGAACAAATGTCTTATCTTTAGTAGGTAACACCAAAATAGGTGGTGTTGAAAACATAGTTTTGATCTTATCCAGCGAGGATTGGCATTCCTGAGACCAGTGAACCATATTAGGAGACCCTTTCTTTAGTAATGTAGAAAGAGGTGCCATGATAGAGAATAGATTCGGAATGAATCATCCATAAAATTGTATAAGACCTAAGAGACTTCTCACTTGCTTTTTAGTCTTAGGAATAGAGATGGTAAGTATCTTAGTGATATTATGGTCCTCTGTCTTTAGGAAACCATGACCGACTCGATGGCCTAGGAAAGAAATTTCGCTAAAACCAATGCAGGCTTTAGAGGGTTTCGCTTTTATGCTCACGTAAAGTAGACAGTAATTCATCTAACCCCAAATAGTGATCTTTCCAAGTATCGCTGAAAAGACAGATGTCGTCTAGGTATGCAATGACATCTGACCGATAAGATAGGATTCGACGCATCATGCGTACGAATGTAGCTGGTGCGTTCATAAGGCCGAAAGGCATGAAATTCCATTGGAAAAGGCCTCTAGGTGTAGAAAAAGCTGTAAGTGGTTTGGCGCGTTCAGATAAAGGAACTTGCCAATATCCCTTAGACAAGTCAAGTTTAGTGAAAAAATGAGATTTAGAAAGCCTAGTAAGTAGCTCTTCTAGTAAAGGCATAAGTTCAGCGTCAAACTTTGTAACTTGATTCAATTTGCGATAGTCAATGCAAAGACGTATGTTATTGTCTTTTTTCCGAACAATAACCATTGGCGAAGAATATGCAGAAGTGGATGGTTCAATTATTTTTAAATCTATCATCTTATCTAACTCCTTCTCAACCTGTGCTTGAAAATGTATAGGGATAGGATAAGGTCTGACCCTAATAGGATTATGGTCAGTTAGAACAATGTCATGTTCAATGACATGAGTTTGTCCAGGGATGTCAGTGAGGACATCCTGAAATGTTTGTAACATAGTCGAAACTTGTCGCTGTTCTCCTAGTGATAAATCAGGAGAGACAGTAACGTTTTTCCATGATTCACTAGAATGAAGTGGGATCATCGGAAGATGAAGATTAACATCTGAAAAACTTGTTTCCTCATCCTGTATTACGGACAGTGATGAGTAATGCCCATGTTGGACTGGAGAATCGTCCATTGCCTGGAAAATAAGCTGTAAATAATCCGGACGTTCATGGAATTCCGTAAGCATGTTGATGTGGAAGGTTTTATACTTCCCGTCATTATCGACAATATAGTCAACATCTGAAATTTTTGATATTATATCGTACGAACCTTTCCAAGAAATAAGAAGTCTGTTTTTCCTACAAGGTAGCAAAACAAATGCTTTGTCACCAGGGCAAAGTTGTCGTAAGGTTCTTTTCTTTTTTGCAAATTGCCTTGCCTTCTGTTTAGCAAATTCAGAAGAAGAAGTTGCTAATTTGCATGCTTCGATAATCTTTTGTCTAAGCGCGATGACATATTCGTAAGAGGATTTTGTGTCATCGTTAATATTATCAGCGTTTATGAGATCATGAAGCAAAGACATAGGGCCACGCGGTTGCGCGCCAAAGACAAGTTCGAAGGGAGAAAATCCTGTATGTTCATTGGGGACCTCTCTGAGGCGAAGAGGGCCGCAGGTAAAACCCTGTCCCAATCTTGAGGATGATCCTCAGTTATCTTCCCTAATAAGTTTTTGAGTGTTCTATTTAGGTGTTCGACCATCCCATTAGACATTGGGTGATAGATACTACTCAAAGATCTCTCTATCTGCAGAGTAGACATTACTTGAGACATGGTATCCGATATTAGTTGGGTGCCATGGTCTGATAATATTTCTCCGGGGAATCCCAGACAAGAAAATATAAGCCAAAGAGCATCTGCAATGTCAGCAGTAGTAATGCTCTTCAGAGGAATTGCCTCTGGCCAACGTGTGCACATATCAACACACGTCAGGATAAACTGATGTCCTCTGGCAGACTTGATCTTAAACGGACCAATAATGCCTATTGCCATTTTCTGAAACGGCCGAATAGGAATGTCTGCAGCCTGAATAGGTGCAGCATGGCGTGGACCTTTAGATTTGACCTCTTGACATACTTTACAAGATCGACAATATATCCGTATGTCCTTGTTTACTAATGGCCAAAAGAAAGCCGCAAGAACTCTTGACTTTGTATGGGAAAAATCCATATGTCCAGCACACTGAGAGTCGTGAGCGTGCTGCAAAATTTTAACTCTCAAATTCTTGGGCACAAGAATCTGAGAATGACTTGACTTAGTGGAGTCTTGTACCATACGTACAAGTACGCCATTCTTCATTGTAATCCAAGATTTACGATTTGTATCTTTATTTGGATCACCTTTTATTGCAAGAATGAAGAATTTTTTTAGAGTTGGATCATCTTCTTGCTGTTTTATAAATGAGTCACGAGAAATTACCAAGGGATCATCTTGGTTATTGTAGCGTAGTGATATGTGTGTTGTATATAAATGTTCCGTGGATGATGTCACAATTGCCACACAATGTTGAGAGTGCTAAATTTCGTCTGCTTTCCAAATGTTGCGTTTGGGGCTACTAAGAGCAACATACTTTTCAAAGGTATGATAATACTATACCAAATATGTAGAAGGTCCGAATGCTGTGTGAAGATATAAGTTCTGTTGCCAAGGGCAGGTAGTGCTGGCACTTAAAGTATGGTGTAGATTTAGGACTGGTGTACATGTGTAAAATAGTTGTACAGTCATACAGGTACAGTTCCAACAGGAACGCCACACCAAATCACGACGTATGGAGTCAATGAATGTTGTAAGATCCTTGTGACGTTTATATTATTTATTGAAGACGCCACGTTGACGACGATGCATAGACATAAACAAGTAGGTACATCGTAGGTACAATCAAACAGTCATTGTTACGGAAACATAGTAAGTACATCATAGAGCTGTAAATGTATTCAGGCGGAAATCTCCATCCCTTTCTATAACAGCTGGAAGATATCAATATGATAGGAGATCAAATCCTCTCTCCTAAATCTAACCTCAGCAAGACAGGGACGTCTTCTGAAGTGTACCAATAATGTTCTCAAAAAATCCTCCAAATTCCTTTAGTTATCCAAGATATCAAATCTGGGACAAGCAGTAAAGTTTAGCAGGCAGATAGTTCTTAAGACATGCATCCATCGATGCAGTAACAGCGAACATGACTCGTGAAAAACTTCTCATAGCGTAGACCCGCTTATAATCGGGCTGCAAACAAAATGTCAATCTTGAAAGATATCGATAAATGTCAAAAATGTCATTACCTTTACTTCAGGAAATAAACATATAACTCACAGGCTTCCAAGCCCTAAGAATCACCACAGATATATCATCTCCGAAGGAACAATATGAATAGGACATTATTTCCTGAACAATTTAAGCACAGACGCTGGCAAACCAAACGCGTCTTGCTTCTCACGTATCTGCCACACTCTCTGAATGACCTGGGCGGAACTCGTGCAAAAAAGCGATCAAGACCAGACATGCGCAGACAAGCGCGACACGAACCGTGTTCAGCCAACTTACGAACCAAAGAATATTCTGGAGAACTTTCGTACAGATTCGAGCCTAATAAGGAAATGAATCTTGAAACATTGCGATTGTCAACTGTTTAGAAGACCTGACGACCTGAGCGCTCCGTATATGGAGATGACTCAAAATCGCTCACACAAACTATCGGCAACTTATCGTCACACGATTAGATAACTAGTAGAAATAAAGAAGTGATTACATTACATGAGTTATTTCCCATGCATTAGAAAATAAATACATAGACGAAAAACGTTGCAACAATCGTCGCAACATTACCGCCACCTCCCGATAAAAAAAAATGTGCAACATTTTTTTTTTTAAATATCCAAGAATGAAGCCAAAAGCGGCCTTACAACGCACGAATTATGCGAGGATAACTAGTTGCACTGCCTAATATGAGGCTAAATTGACACCTAAAGTGTCTGGTGAGAATATTTCTCAACAGATAAAAAATCTGATTCAAAAAATATATCGGGGAGGTGCCACCAACACACACTATGCTTGCATGAAAATACAATATAAATATGCAAGTTCATATCATTATAATCAAATAGCGGGTTCATACTCTAACCGCTTAGAATGGATGTACACAACTGATATAGAATGTTAACTAGTACATCATCTAAATGTCTAATGTTATTATACATAATGAAATTAAACATAAATGATGATCCAGGACACATCTCCTGTAGTTCCAAGGATAAATACCAATGTGGAACTCTCCATGTTTGACAATAGAAAGGTAGCTTCTCAGATCATCAATGACATGCTGAGAAAAAACAACCAATATAATTCTATTTAATAGCCATTAAGTTTCATACTATACAATACATTATTATTAATAATTGTGGCCGAGTGAATTTTCGGCCCTTATATTAACTACTCAGTCTTCCTCTTATATTAAAGATGGGAACAGAAGAAGATGATAACAAAGCACAATAGTATGTGTTCACTTAAAGTGAGGACAGTTGTGCTAATGTATTAGGTGTGTTATGGCTCTGTCGTATATCTAGAAACAGGACAGAAGTACTAGTTGGAATCATGTGGGCATCTAGACAGAATGTCAGCCATCACATTATCCGACCCACGGATAGCTCGTACCGTGAAGTGAAAAGGTTGAAGAGCAATAGCATATCGAGTGGATCTCGAACTCTTCAAGTTCTTTGTCTGAATAGCTGTAAGAGCTTTCTGATCAGTTTCTAGAATAAAATGTGCGCCCAGGAGGAATCTTTGTAGTTTGAGAATAGACCAAACCATAGCCAACAATTCACGGTCTAAAACCGAGTAGTTCCTCTCTGCCGCATTTAGTTTTCTAGAAATGTACATAACAGGATGCAGAGTTTCAGCATATTCCTGCATAAGTGCTGCTCCGATCCCAGTGGATGAAGCATCACTTCGAAGAACAAAAGTCCTATCAAGAGTAGGTAATCTTAGGATGGGAGGAGAAGAAAATATACTTTTAATCTGGTCTAAGGAAGATTGACATTCCTGAGACCAACGAATCAGATTAGGCGACCCTTTCTTCAACAACGTTGAGAGAGGTGCCATGATCGAAGATAGATTCGGGATGAATCTCCCATAGAATTGAATTAGACCCAAGAGACTACGGACTTGTTTCTTCGTTTTAGGTACAGAGATGTTCAATATTTTCGAAGTATTGTGGTCTTCTGTCTTCAAGAGACCATGACCAACACGATGACCAAGGAAAGAGATTTCACCAAAACCAATATAAGCTTTAGACGGTTTTGCTGTCAGATTATACTCACGTAGAGTGGACAGTAGGTCATATAAACCCAAATAGTGATCTTCCCAAGAATCACTGAAGAGACAGATATCATCTAAGTATGCGATGACATCTGAACGATGAGAAAGAATTCGACGCATCATGCGAACGAAAGTCGCAGGGGCGTTCATAAGACCGAAAGGCATAACATTCCATTGAAATAGACCCCTGGGTGTTGAGAAAGCAGTAAGAGGTTTGGCATGATCTGCTAAAGGCACTTGCCAATAACCTTTAGACAAATCAAGTTTAGTGAAGAATCTAGAATTAGAAAGTCTAATAAGCAGATCTTCTAGTAAAGGCATAGGTTCAGCATCGAACTTTGTGACTTGATTTAATTTGCGATAATCAACGCAAATTCGTATGTTCTTATCTTTCTTCCGAACAATAACCATGGAAGAAGAATATGGAGAAGTCGATGGTTCAATTATGTTTAATTGAATCATTTCATTCAATTCCTTTTCCACTTGTGACTGAAAGTGTATAGGGATAGGATAAGGCCTAACCCTAATAGGATTATTGTCGGTAAGAATTATGTCATGTTCTATGACATGCGTGTGACCAGGGATGTCAGTTAGAACATCATTAAATGTCTGTAACATCGACGAAACTTGACGATGTTCATCAACAGAAAGATTAGGAGAGATGGAAACATTTTTCCAAGATTCCATAGAATGTAGTGGAACCACTGGAAGAGGAAGATCGACATCAGAAAAAATAGATTCCTCATCCTGTATGACAGACAGGGATGAGTAATGACCATGAGGTACAGAAGAATCGTCCGTTGCCTGGAAAATAGGCAGTAAATAGTCTGGACGCTCATGAAATTCCGTCAGCATGTTGATATGGAAAGTTTTATGCTTTCCATCTATATCGACCACATAGTCAACATCGGAAATTCGTGAGACTATTGCATATGGACCTTTCCATGCAATCAGAAGTCTATTTTCCCTACTGGGGAGTAGGACGAATGCTTTGTCACCTGGACAAAGTTGTCGTAGACATCTGTTCTTGTTAGCAAACTGCCTTGCTTTTTCTTTAGCAATTTCTGACGAAGCAGTTGCTAGTTTGCATGCCTCAATGATCTTTTGCCTAAGAGCAATGACATACTCATATGAGGATTGAGTGTCATCACTAATATCATCGGCAGTGATGAGATCGTGTAACAAAGACATAGGGCCGCGCGGACGCGCGCCAAAGACAAGTTCAAAGGGAGAAAATCCTGTGTGTTCGTTTGGGACCTCTCTATAGGCAAAGAGAGCCGCGGGTAAAACCCTGTCCCAATCTTGAGGATGATCTTCAGTTATCTTACCAAGTAAAGTCTTGAGCGTTCTATTCAGACGCTCAACCAACCCATTAGACATAGGATGATAGATGCTACTGAGAGATCTTTTAATGTGTAAGGTAGACATTACTTGAGACATAGTATCAGATATGAGTTGAGTGCCATGGTCTGACAGTATTTCTCTGGGGAACCCCAAGCGAGAAAATATCAACCAAAGAGCATCTGCGATATCTGTAGTAGATATGCTCTTTAGAGGGATAGCCTCTGGCCAACGTGTGCACATATCGACACATGTAAGGATAAACTGATGTCCTCTGGCCGACTTTATCTTAAAAGGGCCAATAATATCTATGGCCATTTTCTGAAATGGCCGAATAGGGATGTCAGCAGCCTGGATAGGCGCAGCATGTCGTGGTCCTCTAGATTTGACCTCCTGACATACCTGCCATGATTGGCAGTATATACGAATGTCCTTGTTAACAAAGGGCCAAAAGAAAGCCGAAAGGACTCTCGACTTTGTACGGGAAAATCCCATATGTCCAGCACATTGCGAATCATGAGCATGTTGCAATATTTGCACTCTCATACTCTTGGGGACAAGAATTTGCGAATGTGCTGACATAGCCGAGTCTTGTACCATACGTACAAGTACGCCGTTTTTCATTTCTATCCAAGATTTTCTTTGTGTATCCTTATTTGGATCACCTTTCTTCGCAAGAATGAAGAATTTTTTTAGCGTAGGATCTTCTTCTTGTAATTTTATGAACGAGTCACGAGAAATAACCAAGGTACTATCTTGGCTATGAACTTCATTATCATTATTCAACGAAGTTTGTGGTGTTTGTAGAGCTTGTGCTCTTGTAACCACTGCATTGGTAGCTTGCATATTATCATCCTCCCAAGCAGCAATCTGCTGTGGGGTACATTCACTAACTCCGTGGATACGACCAATAATAAGGTCCGCAATAGGATTAGGTAAGAGACTGGCATGCACATCTCCCGTAAAGAAAGGAGTGTCAATGTGAATTACAGCAGTAGGATATTTCTCTAGAGTGCCGCCAAATGTGACACATTTGATAACCCTTCCTGTCGCACAGGATGGTTCTACAAGCGATTGTCTAACACCAATAGTGGTGCATCCGGAATCGAAAAGTAGTGAGACCGGAGTATTATTAACAAGACCCTTATGTAGGATTAGAGAACCTCTCCCTTCATGTGCAACCGAAGCAGGAAGAGCGGGGAGAGGGTGACCACAACTCAAAGTCGATATTGTAGTCGGTTCGAACAAAGTACTGCATTGGGGGCACTTGTTTGCTCTCCCAAAGTCAAAAGAAGAACAAGTGACAGCGTCAGAGTTTTTATTATCAGAAACCTGATTACAAGCTCCCTGAGATTCTTGTTGAACAGAGTTAGCCTGCTGATATCTCTTTTTTTTGTATTGAGACCTACCGCGACTACTATTACCTCTGAAGTTATCACTGTTATTATTATCTCTATAGTTATTATTGTCTCTATTATAACTGTTATCATGTTTCGAACTACAGTTTCCATGATTATTATCATGTCCACATTGATGTGAACATCTATTTGTTTGGTTTTGAGGTCTACGCGAGGAAAAACCTCTGTTACCATATCGTCTTCTGAAATGCCTAAAATTATTAGGTTGGAAGTAACGAGGACTGTCAGCTCGTCTCCAATTCTTCGAAGAAGAATCACCTTGAAATTGATTTCCATAATTTTGACCATAACTACGGTTACTTTTCCTATCAAAATTTTGTTGGAATCTATGACTAGAGTTTTGAACATAAGGTGCTGCCGAAGCAACTGGCATACCTTCTTTTACTTTAGCGTTACCTATGGTTACGTGAGGATGCGCAGTTATATACTGGCAACAGAAATCTTCCATTTCTTTTATTGTTTTAGGTTTACGTTCGTGAAGGAAAGCAAGGAAAGACTCATTAACAGAAGACATGACTTTGTCTCTAAGTATTAAGTCTATAAGTCCTTCATAAGTTTTTTCTATCTTAGACAGCTCCACCCAACGTGAAAAAGTAAGACGTATCTTTGAAATGAATTCAGAGAATTGCATTCCAGTTTCTGGCAACATATTTTTAAATTGAAGACGATAGCTGTCTTCGTCAAGTTGGTATTTCTTTAACAACATAGCCCTGACAACCTCATAGTTGTTCTTGTCAGGCTCATCTACCATGCTTAACATACTCAAAGCATCACCTCTAAGTATTTTGGACAAATGAAAAACCTGCAGTGATTTATCTATGTTATGTACTTTACATGAAGTTTCAAATCTGTCCAAATAGAATGTTATATCGTCGATGGAAGCATTGAATGGTGGTAGATTAAGCTTGAAAGTGCTTGCATTAGTCTTATCTGAGACCTTATTTGCATCATTAGCATTACCCATGTTCATCACCTTTAATTTCTCAATTTCTAAAGCTAAGAGTTTTTCTTCATGCTCCATTTTTGCTTTTCTCTCATCAGCCTCTCTTTGTAACTTCCTTTCTTCAGCTTCCCTTTCAAGTTTTTTATTTTCAGCCTCTTTTTCAAGTCTTTTATTTTCAGCCTCTTTTTCAAGTCTTTTATTTTCAGCCTCTATTTCAAGTCTTTTATTTTCAGCCTCAATCTGTAGTCTCTTCTCTTCAGCTTTTGCTTCTGCTTCTCTTTTTTGTTTTTCCATTTCCATTTGGAATCTTTTTTCATCCACCTGCATCTGCAGTTTCAAATTCTCAGCTTCTATTTTCTTTTGTTCAGTTTGCTCCTTCATTTTCTTTTCTTCCGACTTCAATGCCTTGGCATATTGAGAAGTCGCAAATTCTTCTAACTTATCACCAGTCTTCCCAAGCAATTTACCCTGCTCAATAAAGTGTTCAAATGTAGACATGATAAGTAATAATATGAGTCCACAACCTGAAATAATTAATTATCTTATTTCAAATTTAATTATAGCAAGTCTTAAATGAAGCACTTGCTTACTCACAACACTATATTATTATTCCAATCTTTGTGGGAAACAAGTCTTATATCAAAGAACTTGTGTATACACCTTGTTGAAATATCATCAATCAACTCTTGATCATAAGTGCACTTCTCATTCAATAGTGCACAATACTATTCATTATTTATTTATCATCAGTATAGAAGTGGTGCATCAGCATAACCCACTATCAAATGTGAATTAACTACTATAAGTGTAACCAAAGACTATGTAAACACAACTACAATGTAAACAATAACAATGTAAACATTACACTTGTAAACAATACAATGTAAACAACAGACATGATCTTCTCTCTCCGCCAGCTTCAGGAAAAATCAAGAGAGCAGAAAAGACCATTATATATCGCCTTTATAGACCTCACAAAAGCATTCGACCTGGTTAGTAGGGATGGACTCTTTAAAATCCTCCTGAAAATAGGCTGCCCTTCTAAAATGCTGGAAATGATAAAGTCATTCCATGACGACATGAAGGGAACAGTCCAATATGCTGGAAGCACGTCACAGCCCTTTGATATACGAAGTGGCGTTAAACAAGGCTGTGTTCTGGCTCCGACCCTCTTCGGAATCTTCTTTGCCTTACTCTTGGAACATGCATTCAGAGATGCAACTGAAGGAATATGCCTTCACACTAGGTCAGATGGCCGTCTGTTTAATCTTTCAAGGCTGAAGGCAAAAACAAAAATCAGAAGGGTCACTATAAGAGACTTGTTGTTCGCTGATGATGCTGCAGTCGTCACTCAAAGCCAACAGGAGCTTCAGAGCTTGATGAATCGCTTCACTAAAGCATGCAAGGACTTTGGCCTCACAATAAGTCTAAAGAAAACGAATGTGCTGAGTCAGGATGTGGATGCTGCACCAGTTATCACTATCGATAACTATGAATTGGCAGTGGTGCACCACTTCACATACCTAGGGTCTACCATCAATGACAAACTCTCACTGGATATAGAAATCGACAGCCGCATTGGCAAAGCTGCAGCTACCTTTGCCCGCCTCACATCGCGTGTTTGGGGAAACTCTAAACTCACAATGAAGACCAAAGCTGCAGTATATAATGCCTGCGTCACCAGCACACTCCTATATGGCAGCGAGACCTGGACGACCTATGCTAAGCAAGAAAGAAGGCTCAATACCTTCCATTTGCGGTGTCTACGCCGCATCCTCGGCATCTCGTGGAAAGATAAAGTGACAAATGTCGAGGTGTTATCACGTGCTGGCCTTCAAAGTATGTATACGCTGCTTAGACAGCGCAGACTACGCTGGCTTGGCCATGTTCGCCGCATGGAAGATGGTCGCATCCCAAAAGATATCTTCTACGGACAATTAGCAGATGGCAAGAGAACAGTTGGGCGACCACAGCTGAGGTTCAAAGATGTGTGCAAGAGAGATATGAGGGCACTGGACATGGATCCAGCAACATGGGAGGATGAAGCTGCCGATCGCACAAAGTGGCGATGCTATTTACGGCACCACCTCAGATTGGGCGAAGAGAGGCTCACACAAGAAGCAGAGGTGAGGAGAAAACGTCGAAAGGAGCACCAGGAAAATAAGCAGTTGAGGGCTGTCACCTCAGGGGCGCATTCCCATAGTCAGTTATGACTGAAGGGGCTATTATTATTATTATTATTAAACAATACAATGTAAACAATAACAAAGATTTAGCAACAATACGAAAACATTCGCAGAAATCAACAAAAAATAAAGCGAAAATTAAAGAAATATCACAAAAAATGTGATGATATCTGCAAAAAGATATTACAAATACAAGACACAACAGTGTATAAACATAAATGTTGTATGAAACTAAACTATAGTAAAGAGGAGGCTAGCAAATACAAACAAATCAAAACAAAACTAAAGAGTGCGAAAAATAACGAAAACAATATTAACACATGTCATCACAACTAACAGAAATAGCAACAAAAGTCGCTTTGCAAATTCCAGTATCGGAAATTTGCACACCCTACAGAAAACGCTCACGATAGACGACCTCTATGACGTAGTATGATCTAAGGGAGACGCCGCCCAACCGAAAACCCGCAGAAACATAAACATATAAATATACAAATAACATATAAACATATAACATGTAAACAAAAGAATGAGATGAAACACAGAAGACTCAGTAGAAGTATAAGGGCACAGTTCACAAACAAACAGGCCACTTAACTTATGGAACTCCAATCGTCAGTACAGCAAAAAACAGGTGGTAATCAGCATTCTAAGATCGAAGATCCAACGTTGATCACACATCTGAACTTGCATGAAACAGCTAAGACGATGGTTGAGACTTGAGCTTCTATACAGTACAGGCAGTGTACAGGTAGTGTTGTTTCGGCACTTGACCTTCTGAATCCTATAGTATATTGCTTGAATTGGTACTTGGCCTTCTCAAGAACTCGTAGCAACCAGAACTTGGCCTTCTCGACAACTACAGCAACCTGGAACCTTGATAGCAGCAACTTGTGTTATCCGGCAATATATACAACGCCGGGTACTGTCAAATTACTTGCTTCTGGCAAAAAGTTACAATTTCGACCTTTTCCGGGCAACGCCGAGTACTTTCATAATTCTGTATGTTGATGTCTTGTAGTTTGTTGACTTGTAGTGTTGAATGTAGTGGGTAAGGGACCCCGAATCTGCTCACCAAAAAATCAATGTTGAGATGTGGTGGGCTTATCGAATGCCTTTGGATTGGCCACCAATATGTAGCGTAGTGATATGTGTGTTGTATATAAATGTTCCGTGGATGATGTCACAATTGCCACACAATGTTGAGAGTGCTAAATTTCGTCTGCTTTCCGAATGTTGCGTTTGGGGCTACTAAGAGCAACATACTTTTCAAAGGTATGATAATACTATACCAAATATGTAGAAGGTCCGAATGCTGTATGATGATATAAGTTCTGTTGCCAAGGGCAGGTAGTGCTGGCACTTAAAGTATGGTGTAGATTTAGGACTGGTGTACATGTGTAAAATAGTTGTACAGTCATACAGGTACAGTTCCAACAGGAACGCCACACCAAATCACGACGTATGGAGTCAATGAATGTTGTAAGATCCTTGTGACGTTTATATTATTTATTGAAGACGCCACGTTGACGACGATGCATAGACAAATCTTGAAACATTGCGATAGTCAACTGTTTAGAAGACCTGACGACCTGAGCGCTCCGTATATGGAGATGACTCAAAATCGCTCACACAAACTATCGGCAACTTATCGTCACACGATTAGATAACTAGTAGAAATAAAGAAGTGATTACATTACATGAGTTATTTCCCATGCATTAGAAAATAAATACATAGACGAAAAACGTTGCAACAATCGTCGCAACAGTTATGCACTTCATTATCTTCAGTAGATGAAGTTTGAGGCATATTAAGAGCTTGAGCTCTAGTGACTACAGCATTAGCAGTTTGCATATTTTGTTTTTCCCAAATGGAAATTTGTTGCGGAGTGCATTCTTTGACTCCGTGAATACGACCGATGATAAGATCAGCGATCGGATTCAGCAGAAGACGTGTGTACATCTCCTGTAAAGAAAGGAGTAGCAATCTTAATGATAGCAGTAGAGTATTTCTCTAAGGTGCCGCCAAATGTTACACATTTGACTACTTTTCCTGTGGCTCGAGAAGGATCTACGAGTGACTGCCTAACACCAATTGTGGTGCATCCAGAATCAAAAAGAACTGAGACTGGATTATCATTTACTAAACCTTTATGTAAGACAAGAGAACCTCTTCCATCATGCGCGACTGACGCAGGAAGAGCGGGGAGAGGATGGCCACAACTTAAAGTAGACATCGTAGTTGGTTCAAATAATGTTTTGCATTGGGGGCACTGAGATGCTCTCCCAAAATCAAAAGCGGAGCATGCCATATTATTAGCATCATTATTTTCTTTAGTCTGTTTATAGGCTTCATGGGACTCTTGCTGTGCAGAGTTTGCCTGATAATGTGATTTATGTTTTTTGTATTGTGATCTACCTCGATTATTATTGCCTCTGTAATCATTATTGTTTCCCCTATTGTAACCCCTATTTGGGTTTGAGTCATAGTTCTCATGGTTACCATTTTCATTATAATGAGTATCTCTGTAATGATGATCTTGTTGTCTCCATGACGGATAACTTGGATAGTTTCTATAATGACTTCCTCTGCGGAAATTCCTATAATTATGATAACCCCTGAATCGAGGGTTGTCGGCTCGTCTCCAGTTCTTCGCAGAAGAACCCTGAAATGATTGGTTACCTTGGTTTTGATATCTATTATGGTTACCTTTTTTATCAAACCTGTTTTGTGGTCCCTGAAATTTGTGTGAATAATTAGGATTGTATGGTGTTGCTGAAGCAACTGGCATACTCTCCTTAATCTTAATGTTGCCAAAAGTCACGTCAGGATGTGCAGTGACATATTGGGAACAATATTCTTCCATTTGTTTTAGTGTTTTGGGTTTACGCTCATGTATAAATTCAAGGAATGGTTTATTTACACATGACATAATCTTATCTCTGAGCAACAAATCCATAAGTGCTTCATATGTTTTTTCCGTCTTGGATAGCTCAATCCATTGTGTAAATGTAAGACGTGCCTTTGCAATGAATTCTGAGAATTCTACTCCTGCCTCAGGCACCATCATCTTAAACAAAAGACGATAATTTTCTTCTGTCAACTGATATTTTTTTAATCAAGGCTGCTCTAATAACATCATAATTATCTTTATCAGCCTCTTCTACCAGACTTAAACTAGTCAGAGAATCACCTCTCAAATTCTCTGATAACTGATTTGCATATTGTGATCTATCCACATTATGAGTTCGACAAGAACGTTCAAATCTATCCAGCCAGAATGTAATATCGTCACTGGAAGGATTGAACGGTGGCAGCTTAACCTTAAAAGTAGAAGGTTTACCATCATTACCAGGTGACTGATTAACTTTACTCATACTTGTCAATTTCAATTTTTCTATCTCAAAAGCTAAAAGTTTTTCCTGATGTTCATGTTCCATCTTTGTTTTTCTCTCCTCAGCTTCTAATCTTTTATTTTCAGCATCCAATTCTAGTCTTTTGTTCTCAGCCTCTAGTCTTTTATTTTCAGCCTCTCTGTCTAATCTCTTTTGTTCAGCCTCAGCTTCTCTTTCTAATCTCTTTTGTTCAGTCTCTCTGTCTAATCTTTTTTGTTCAGCCTCAGTTTCTCTGTCTAATCTCTTTTGTTCAGCCTCTCTGTCTAATCTTTTTTGTTCAGCCTCAGTTTCTCTATTTTGTTTTTCCATTTCCATTTGGAATCTCTTTTCGTCCACTTGCATCTGCAATTTCTTTTGTTCAAATTCTAATTCCAATCTTTTCTCCTCACATTTTTGTTTTTTCTCTTCAGCCTTCAGTTTATCAATTTCCAATTTTTGTGCTTTTTCATATTGACTGGTAGCATACTCCTCCAACTTATCACCAGTCTTGCCCAGGGATTTCCCTTTGCTCAATAAAGTAACCTAAAATCGACATAATGTCTAACAATATGTGACTAATATCTCTGAAATAACAAATTAATTTATTTCAACCAAACAGGAGCAAGTTTTTAACAAAAACTTGTATAATTAGCTCCCTTAATTTCAATGTCTTTTGAAGACAAGTCTTTTGTAAGAACTTGTATGATTATTTTACAATAATAATATCATCAGACATTTATATCATAAGTTCAATCAAAATGTCAATAGTGTATGTCTAAGTATGTGTACCAATAGAAAACCAAACAATAACAATAATACGAAGACAAATATTCAAAACACTACGATAACATTCGCAGAAGTCAAATAAACTAAAAAACTAAACTGAATGAAATCTCACAAGGATGTGATGATAACTGCGAAAATGTAAACAAAACAAATGACGTCACAATGTATAAACATAAATGTGTATAGAACTGAATGACAGGAAAGAGTAGACCTACAAATACAAACAAATTTAATCAAAACTAAAGAATAGAAAAATGTTACAAAAACAACGAAGAAAAAACACACCTCGTCACAACTAACACAAAATAGCAACAGTTGTCGCTTAGCAAATTTTCAATCAAGAAAATTGCACCTATAGAACGAATGAACGAACGAACTTTATTTTCAAAGGGTTGAGAATTGGGCACGCAGGCCCGTCTGACATTCTGCCCTTCCTTTCTCTCACCTTTCATACTGAATTCATTTATTCTCATATGCATTTTACATATCAAATTCAAGGAATTCAACGTTGTAAAGTAAAATAATAATATAGCACACTCATATTAACATTAATTACTTATAAGCATGACATAACATATGTTGAAAAGTACAAACATTATCAGAGAGGGAGACATAGATAGATAGATAGATAGATAGATAGATAGATAGATAGGTAGATAGATAGATAGATAGGTAGGTAGGTAGGTAGGTAGGTAGGTAGGTAGGTAGGTAGGTAGGTAGGTAGGTAGGTAGGTAGGTAGGTAGGTAGGTAGGTAGGTAGGTAGGTAGGTAGGTAGGTAGGTAGGTAGGTAGGTAGGTAGGTAGGTAGGTAGGTAGGTAGGTAGGTAGGTAGGTAGGTAGATAGATAGGTAGATAGATAGATAGATAGATAGATAGATAGATAGATAGATAGATAGAACGAACTTTATTTTCAAAGGGTTGAGAATTGGGCTCACAGGCCGATCTGACATTCTGCCCTTCCTTTCTCTCGTCTTTTATACTGATTTCATTTATTCTCACATATATTTTACCCATCAATTCAAGGAATTCAACGTTGTAAAGGTAAAATAATAGCATACTCACATTCACAGTATATAATTATAAACATGAAATAGAATATGTACAAACTAAGTATTACCATGAAACAAAATATGTTGAAAAGCACTAACATCATCATTAAACCTACACTCGATATTATACCATTTGTTCGGAAAAATAATCACATGGGGGGACGGGGGGGGGGGGGGGGGGGGGGGGGGGGGGGGCGGGGGGGGGGGGGGGGGGGGGGGGGGGGGGGGGGGGGGGGGGGGCAGATAATCGAAACTCATAAAGTATTCGAAAAGTTTACGATTGTATGAATAGGGACTGAGGTTGTTACGTTTTAGATAATGTGGAAGATAGTTCCAAAGATGAGCAGCAGAGTAAGCTAAGCTTTTCTTGAATAAGTCAAGCCTAGACTTGGGCACTTGTATTTTGTTAAGGCGTTGACTGCGTCTTTCATTGTATTTGAACATTGGCCACAGATATGTTGGAGCATTCTGTGACAGGATTTTGTGAACAAATTTAGCTTTGTTGAACAGAAAGCGCTTTCTTAGAGGCAGTATTTTGAGATCTTTATATAGATCTACACACTGTGTTTGGCAGTTGTCAGAGACTAGACGCACTGCACGCTTTTGTAGTGAATGGAGTCTTTTTGTGTTGGACATAGAACAACCATCCCAGATAGTGGAGCAATAGTCAAGGTTTGTTTGTATGTGAGATATATAGAACAATTTTTGTGCATCTTCATCTAGGAAATGTTTGATTTTAGCTAACTGGTAAACTTTCTGTGCCGTTTGCTTGGTCAGTGCATGAACATGTGAGTTCCAATTTAGATGCTGGTCAACGACTATTCCTAGAGTTTTATGTTCATTAACGTTTTCAATTGGTGAGGTACCAATATAGATCTGAGGTGTTGTTTTCTCAGAATTTTGTAATTTTTGTCTAGTTGATATTAACATGCACTTTGTTTTAATTATATTAATTAGCATGCGATTTCCGATGCTCCACTTAATCAGATTGTATCTTTTTGTAACGATAGTTCGAGTGTGTTGCAACTTGTATCACTTGTGTAGATAGTACAGTCATCAGCAAATAGGTCACAGGATGCGTGCTCGACGTGTAGTGGAAGGTCATTAATGTATATGGCAAAAAGTAGAGGCCCAAGAATAGAGCCCTGAGGAACGCCGGTATTTATTACGGTTGGGTTTGAGCAAGAGTTATTGTAAGAAACTACTTGTTTTCTGTCTGACAGGAATGATTTAATTATCGTCACTAGTTGAAGGTTTATTTTTGATGTTTCTAGTTTTCTAATTAAAATAGCGTGATCTATCATATCAAATGCTTTTTTAAAGTCAACAAAAACTGCCCCACATATGTTATCGTTATTAATATTTAAGTGCCAGTTGTCAATCATCTTAGTTAGAGCTGTGTGACATGAATGTTTAGGTCTAAACCCCGACTGACTATCAATTAGCAAGCCATTGTTAACTAGGTGTTGTAGTGTTATTTTATGTATGTGTTTTTCTAGTGGTTTGGATAGCGATGATATTAAGGAGATTGGCCTATAGTTACCAAGGTTATTATTGTCGGAAGAGCCAGGTTTTAAGAGAGGATATCTTCTTCTTCGTTCGTCCTGAAAAGGACGGTGGTTGCGTTGTGTCTGTTTGCGCCTAAGCTGTGATATCTGCACCTTTCGGTCGACACATCCGACTTCTGCACGGCATTTTTTAAGGACTGGGTTTGCCTTCCCATTTCGATCCATGCTCGCTCAGCCAGCCTGCACTGCTGCAGACTGTTTCCAGGACCACCACGTGGAGGTGGAGCACGGTCTTGACCAGCTCTGGTTCGCTGGTCCTGACGCAGGCAGTCAAGCTATGAATCGCTGACTGCATTCACTATTGCTGCATCTTGGGGTCCCTAAGAGAGGATATACCTTAGCGACTTTAAAGTGCCACGGAAAGTAACTCCGTGCGATACATTGATTGTATATGTATGTAAGCGAATCACTAATAGCTGGAGCCGCATAACGCAGTATTCGATTACTGACTCCGTCAAGTCCTGATGAGTTATTATCTTTAAGTCCTAGAAGATAGTTATACACTTCATTAACTGTCATAAACGGAATGTTGGATGGGATTGTGTTGGTACATTTGTTCTCACAAAATACTGACAGCCTGCCTAAGTCACAAGGTGAATTTGGTATTGTAGATTTAAGACTGTTTATTTCTGCCTGAAGGTAATTGCTGAAGTCTGTGGAAGTAAATGAAGTATTAGGAGTTGACGAGACTGACAGATTTCGCTTGTTCGCTAAGGTATTGATTGCTTTCCATATATCTTTAATGTTTGTTTTGTTCTGTACCAAATTTTTAAAGTAATTTTTTTTTTCTCTACGAATTAAATATTGCACGTTGTTCCTCTGTGCTCTGTATATGTTAAAGTCCTTGTTTTTGTGAGCTTGATCTCTCTGCCTCATGGCGTCTAGCACTGCTTGTGTGATCCATGGAGATTTGACCTGTCGTTTCACACGAACTTCTTTAGTTGGTGCGTGGTTATCAAACACACAAAGAAAGATACGTATCCAATGGGCAATGGCGTCATCGGGATCAGAAAGCTGGTAAACACTGGCAAGAGGTAAGGTTCGCAAATCATGTAAAAATAGTTCACGGTTGAAATTTTTAAAACTTCTAAATTTAATACTTATATGTTTATTTCTTGGAGCTTTATATTTATTCTTTGACCACGTGCAACATACAGGATAGTGGTCACTCATCGCGACAGTAGGAACAGAGCATTCTATAATGTTTTCTGCACAGGTGACGTAGATGTGGTCAATTGTTGTGGATGATGCATTTGTTACCCTGGTAGGCTGGTTGACTATTTGTTTTAGGTTGTAAGATAGTATGATGTTTTCCCACGTTTGGTTTGTGTTGTGCATGTCGATGTTGAAATCGCCTAGAAGAATAATTTCTTTGGCAGTGGTAAATACTTTATCCATCATAGTGGTGAAATCTTCATACCAGATGGCTCCTGCACTGGGATTTCTATAAAGATACCCGACTAGAAATTGTCCCTGAGTCGGTAGTTTTATTTCTAACCATATGCACTCGGTCTTTGCTGTCTCTAAATCGCTTCTGTGGCGATAACTAATAGAATTGGAAATATATACTACTATACCTGTTTCTAGCTTTCTACTTGAGTCTCGCCGAACTGTTTTAAAGCCATTTAGGGCAATTTCATCATCTGATATTTTGTCGTTTAAACGACTTTCGGAAAGTCCAAAAACATTAAAATTTTTATTCAGAATTTGTGTAAGCTCAGGAAGTTTGCCTAATAAATGGTAAATGTTCAGGTGGCCCAGCCGTAGACCATCCTTAATTAGCCATTGTGTCTGATAGGTATGCATTTTATTTTGGCGAGTGGTTTAAAAAGGAAAATAACAAAAGCAATTTTGAATACGAAACCCACGAAAATTTAAACTAATTAACGTCACCACGTAAGTGAAAATACAAATGTTAGTACTTAACGTACGAACACTTGGTACAAGTATTGCTAAAAAATTACAGTTAACTGAAATTGTCAGTAGTATATTAAAATAGTCACACAACAGTAGGCACGCACGTTTTCACACCACAACACTAAAATTTTAACACAGTAATTAAGCAACACTGAGAGAATACGAATTTAAAAAGTAAATAAAATACAATAAAATAAAATCTTGCAAATTATGAAAAAACTGTCGGAGGCCTGTAGCCAATGAAATTAGAGTGTTTTGAGAAAGTAACAAAGTACTTATTACTTTATGCGTCACAGTAATTAACTAATTTTTCAAGAGAGATACGGCTTTGGTCGCATGGATTAAGTCAATAAAAATAAAATAAAATTTTTTAAAAAAATAAAAAATGAGTGGATTCATCATCAATATTGGATGTCTCTGTCAGGTAAATAGTAGGGCCCGCGTTGCACAGACATCATTAGTGCTTGGCTGAGTGACGCAGGACTGAATTGCATCTGGTAGCCAAGTTCTGGGTTCCACTGAGCACGACCAGGAAGGCTACGGGAGGAAGCATGACGACTGTAGATTTCGTCTGTAATGGTTCCAACACTTGTAGGAGATTTTTGGGTCTGGGACATTGTGGCACTGCATACAACCTCTAATATAAGACTAATATAAGACCTCTATTACGTGGTATATCTTATATTAGTCGCGCACCCAACCTCCCACTGAAAATATATACTAATATAATATACAAACAAATAACATGTAACATAAATACATATAGCATAAGTATGAAGATTGTTGCAAACAAGCTTAGTTATAACATATAAAGTATAGTTTACAACATGAAATGGGCCACTTTTTGAATAATTATATTGTTCAATAGTCAAGAACAGTCAATTTTCTTGGAATGATGTTCCAACGATGAAAAAATATACTATTGATTCTGCTTCAGAAACTGTGGCGATGGTAGAATCGGATTTCTGTTCTTCAAAATAACAGTAATGACCAAAGTTCATGAAACTTGGCCTTCTAAACAGCAGTTTTGACAATCAACGCCGGGTACTTTGCATTCTGTAAAATAACGTCTGCGTAGAAAATCAGAGTCTCACAGGCAACGCCGGGTACTTTGCAATTTGATGAAGGTAACGTCTGTGTAGAGTCTCACCTCGTAAACCCACGTATTTGATCCACCACTGATGCTATCAATGTTCACTTGATGCAGTAAGGCTGGTGATGTAGACATAGCGCGAATGCATGTTGGAAAGTTCGTCAAGGTGGACATCTATGTAGCAGTGCAGACTTGTATCACAACATGTAACATACAGGAGTGTGTGTAGCATTCATCACATTGAAAGGTGTAGATGTGGAGATGATGGAATCATATGTTGTACGTATTACAGGTATGGAGTCAGAAATATTGGTAAACAGCTGTGTACGTTTCATCATTTATTATAGTCACAGCAACAAGACGTAGACAAATCCATGTAAGCATGACACAGGAACATGGCGGATATGAAGACAATTCACTACAAGTGCATGTATATAAGTTCCAATAAATATATGATTATCAATGTGTTGCTGACTCCAAATTTATCTCTCATTCCACAACTAGCAGAAAAACCCCGCATTACAGAACGGGTAAATAACTGTATAAATATCCAACAGTTTCATTCTGACTCTAGTTGAATCGCTATTCTTAAGTCGACCCCAAACATGGCGGGCGACGAAATAGCATAGTCCATCCCTCTAATCGGACGTATCAAAGATAGGCTGTCCTTTCAAAGATAGTCTTATATTACTCCCTCGTACATCAGGCGAGTTTTCACTTTCAAAGTTATAATAGCCATAACTGGCAACCCATCTGGTCTTCCACTCCAGATAGTCATATAATAGGCCTCTATAAAACAGTAAACACTGTGGATTCCTCATCTGTAGACATAAGTGTCTAAGTTCAAAATATATATAGCGCTAATCATGCGCGTTTTTAGAATAACATCTATTCTCATGGGTCTCTGTGTGTAAATCTAGACCTAATGGTCTTAGATGGCCCCAACGAGCATAACAAGTAGAATACTCTGCCTTTCAACCATTCGTGAGCTCTCGTCACTGGTTGACTCAAAATATGATCCTTACAAAGGAAGTGAGAAAGTTTCGTTTTTTACCTTGCTACGAATTCCTAACACAACTTAGAAGCAACTGCCGTCTTCCTGATGAACAGAAATAACACAGGTGTTACGGTAGTTTAATTGGCATTGTCTGCTAGAGGTTAGCAGCATGCGATTTTAGGGGTTACAACGTTTAATGTAATGTAAAATATTATTAGCCTATTGAACGCTGTGACGTTTCAGCGTTGGTAAGTCACGCACCGTGACCAAGAGACGGGACCCTTTCTTGAATGACCGTCGAACTGAGAAGACGTGTCCTTGTAGTCTTATAGTGTCGGGCATGGAGTGCCACACAGTTATATTGTATTTTATTATGGACATGGGTCAGTCCACTGTTATGATGAAAAGAGATGAATGTTACAGGTTAGTAATTGACTAAACCTAGTCGAGATGAATTAACAGTCCGTTTTAGTTATATTATTGCCAGACGCATAATCTCACTGTCGGTCGTTGGGATCACCAACCACGCGTACATATAGTTATGTCGTTCTGCCTACAGTAATTCAGATTTACAGGACAAGGACTGATATGCAAAGATAGCTGATTCAATATAGGATTCTAAATTATATATGAGATATTTTTTCATGATCAACGTATGATGTCTGAAATGTATAATAAAATGTTTGGACTCGAAAAGGGACTTATCACGTTCATTCTACTTCTTCTTCGATCCTTAACCACCGACCGTCAAAGCAGTCAGTGGCCATCACGCCTAGTGGCGTCTTGTAGGGCAACAACAAATTGATTCCACTTTGCACGGTCGGTGGCCATCTTTCGTACAGTGCTTTAACTCTGGTTCATTCTTTGCATCTCAGCCTCCACAGTCCTCCGCCAAGTAGTTTACCTGTCTCGTACATTGTCCTGACATTCCAAAATCCTATTCTTGTATCCTGTTTTGCGGTCAGGACATCCGTTTTCATGTCAGTGGCTTCCTTTATCACGTTCATTGAGGTTGACCAATTCTAACAGTTGTGATAGTCACAAGATTCTAAACCCATCTTCGCATAATACACCATCAAGCACGATCAGAAATAAAATGAATGAATTGATGTACTGGCCAATGGAAGTGGAAGCTTCCTTCATTCAATAAAATCTTCAACGGTCACACATTTAAACAGAGGAGGTTTTGCAACAGTGGTGACTTTATATAAGAAAACCCCTCGCAACAGTGGTTGGCCATTGTTTGGGGACGAAAGAACACAAAAACAAAAAAAATTTTTTCATGAACTTCAAAGGAATTATTTACTTTCAATGAACAATCACGTGATATGCTAAAACGTGACCTATGATGCAGATGCATAGTTACACAAAGCTGACGTCATACTATTGTGCGTACATGCCAACAGATCAAACGACAACCTTCAGCGTGAACATAGTTTGATGAAAATGACCAAGAAATGGACAATCGTTATATACCAACGAGAAGCAGACAATGTTAAGACATTTGTTTTAATCCGTTGATGAACTTGGCATCGCCGGAGCGTTAAAAAGATAAGTCTAATTGTGACTATTGTCTGTCAGAAACCAAACACAGTACTAAGTCCATTTCGTCTGTACAGGCATGTCTATTCTATTTTTCATATATATATGTTATCTCTGTTTTCACCGTTTGTGTTGTTCCTAATTTGTGGGATGGTTGGGCGGCGGATTGAAATCAATTCTATGGCTCTCTGGATGCCACGAACTGATTTTAATTGTTAGTTAATTGCATTTAACGAAGAACCCATCGACGACTTTCCGGTGATTTTGTCCGTTCGAATTTGCAATTAATTGACCTTACATGTTAGGTGTCTAGTCTAGTTATAGCTGGGGTATTCTAGTGTATTTAGTTCCAATTTTTATTCATTTCTGTAATTATGTTTGTAATCTATCGTGTTTTTCTGATCTGACTATCATTTCGTTTATAGATTTGTATAACCGTTGATGAGTCCATGTATACGTCACTAATTTTTGCGTACGCAGATTAATTCTCTATTCAGTTTGCTCTTTGATCTCTCACTTCCGGTTTATTCTACTTAGTTTATAAATGCATTCTTATTGTGAAAATGTCTTTGTCGTATTGTAATACTGTTCTGTAATCCTTCGTTGATGAATTGTTTTGTTTGTTTTCATTTCATACATTATTCATATAATACTAATATTATCATTTGTTTAATAATAATCTTGTAATTGAATTTAATTAAATTTTAAGAAAATTTGGTGATGACTCAGGGACATTACATCAATCTGCAGTAGTGGTCCAATACCCTAGTGTTGCATTTTATATATTATGACTAAGGCATAATGGCATAATATACAATGATTAATTATTATAAATTTGTAACATATTAAGACTTATTAAATGTTAATTAGTACACTTTCTCAGTACTACAGTGTGGACTTAGTAACTATTAAAGATTAAATAACCTAATTATATAGGGATAATACCCATAATTATTGAATACTAATATTAAGTGCATGATATAATTTCAGCATCTTAAATAAATAAATATCATAACCATTTATGATAGATATTAGTGGGTACATATAATATTTTTACAAAATATTATAGATTTGTGGAACTTACAAATAACAGTACAAGAATATTACAATTTCTTATATTGATTATTCATACGTTGAGTAATTACAAATAACTACATAGATTCTATTGGTGATTACTATACATTAGTGATTGAATACTTAAATAAATTAACGTCAAAAATGCTTACCTTGGATCATTTCATTAAAATTGGAAAAGATTGTAATAAAAAGGGAGATGCACTCCTGGAATTTGCGGAACAACAACTTACGAAATATAAGGCAGAGATGGAAGAACTTGAAAGAAAAGAGGCGGAAAAGAAAGCAATTGCTAAGGCAGAGATGGAAGAACTTGAAAGAAAAGAGGCAGAAAAGAAAGCAATTGCTAAGGCAGAGATGGAAGAACTTGAAAGAAAAGAGGCGGAAAAGAAAGTGATTGCTAAGGCAGAGAAAGAAGAATTAAGACAAGAAGAAGAAAAAAAGTGGCAAGAGATGAAATCCTACGGATTGAAGAAGAGAATAAATTGAAACGACAGGAAATCGTACTGCAGCAAGAAATGGAATTGCAACGGCTTAAATTGGAAACAGCAAAACTTCAGTCGAAAAGTGCTGCAGCAAGCCAAAATGATAATGCTCAATCTGGATCTTCATCCAACCGACTTAAGGGCAATTATTACTTTAAGCTACCGCCATTCAAATTACACGTTGATGATTTATCATCATGGCTATCGTGCTTTGAGGATATATGCAAGGTCAATAACCTTGACAAAACTGCATGGGCACTTAAACTCAAGGAATTTCTGGATGGCGAACCTGCAAGTGCAGCACAAAATATTGATCCAACATTAGCCACAGACTATGATGCCATTAAGACCTTGTTATTGCGTCGGTTCCACTTGAACGAAGAGGCATGTAGATTACGTTTCAAAAGTCTGTTGCCAGATAATAATAAGGACTTTACAGGTTTTATTGCTAACATACGCAATACTTTTAACAGATGGGTTGAACTGGCAGGTGTCAACAAATTGTATGACAAGTTAGTTGATTTGTTATTAAGGGATAAAGTGTTATTTTCGGTCAGCCCACCGTTCTTTGCCTATCTGCAAGAACGTAAACCAGAAACTATTGATGAGTTGGAAAACATTTCATTAAATTACTGCACTGCGCATCCGAATGCGAACATTTCTAGCTCGTTGATAAGAGAACCTCTTCCTGTGGCCTCCAATATGGCATACCATAACAATAACAAACCAAGAACACACAGTGTAGACAGAAGTAGGTTCAAGGGAAACTATGACATTAATTTTCATAAGGGACGTAATAATTTTAACAATGACTTTAATAGAGGAAGACCACAACATAGAAATTATTCACCTCAGTCCAGATACAACAATAATCCACGTAACTCAAGTTATAATCGGTCATATAACTATAATAATGGTAACAATTGGAACAACAATAATTATAGCTCGAGACATCGAGATAACAGTTACAATAGGGGACAACGGGATAATTCAAATGATTATTCTCGTCATCGTTCTCATTCTCGTAGATCGACAAATTATAATCATAATACAGGGGCAGCCGTTACTAATGCTACAACCCCTGGGGTTCAGAGTTCACCTATTAATAACAATACAGTCTTCGTCTACATGTTATGCAATGAATTATAACGTGGCAAATAGTTGCCCAGAATGTAATCTTATATTTCAGAAGGCAAAAGAGACGGTTCTGAACTGCGGACACATTCTCCCAGAAGTCAGTCTGGCAGTCAATGACAGAACAGGCTCGCTGATTTTCAACAGGGGAAAGGTTAATGGATCCATCGTCTCAGTTTTAAGAAATTCTGGATCGACAACGATCGGAATCCGTCAGTCACTTGTTCATCCTAATTGTGCATGTGTGAACATGTCAGGTGCATGACTTTTGGAGGGACAATAGAATGTTATCCAACTGCCATTATACATATTAATAAACCTTTTTTCACAGGCAACGTTAAAGCCTGCATGTTAAGGAACCCAATTGCAGACCTTATGGTGGGATGCATACATGGAAGTAAGGATTGCACACCAGAAGTGATTATTGAATGGGAAAAAAATAATCTATGCATCGGAAATGCAGTGATAACCAGAGCACAGACGAATCTATTAGAGACTATGGACACTGATAAAAGGGAAACAGACAAACATGAAAATATTGAGGTTCATTCTTCGATTGACCGAGCATCCTTTGCTGCAAAACAGAAGGAAGACAGATCATTAAAAAAAAATTTTGCACTGGTCAACAAAGTTGACAATCTTGCTGTGAACAATAATAATAATCATTGGTTTATTATTAAAAATGACATATTATTAAGATGTTTTATGGATAAAACTCAAGTAAGACAACAGGTCATGGTACCTTTTGCTTTTAGACGGTACATACTTCAACACGCACATGATTCTAAGTGCGCAGGTCACATGGGATATACTCGGACACGTTCTCGAGTATTATCTTCTTTTTTTTGGCCGGGAGTATCACGAGATATTTCACAGTACGTACGCTCCTGTACGATATGCCAGGAAGTGAAAGCACGAGGAGCCTTTCACACGGCGCCTATTCAGGCTTGTGACATATCTGTGAGACCCTTTGACAAGATGGCCATTGATATTATTGGCCCACTTTTACCATCAGCCAGAGGACATAGATTTGTACTCACTTGCATCGATTTATGCACACGATGGCCAGAAGCCATCCCATTGAAAACCACCACCACCACAGATGTAGCTGATGCACTACACCTGATCTTTTCTAGAGTAGGTTTTCCTAGGAAGCTGTTATCAGATCATGGATCTCAATTTATATCTGAGACTATGACAGAAGTAATGAAGACCTGGAATATAGATAGAAATCTCAGTAGCATTTATCACCCAATGAGTAATGGTGCAGTAGAAAGACAACCGCACACTCAAACAAATGTTACATAAAGTTACAGTTAACCATCCACAGGACTGGGACAGAGTACTCCCAGCTGTGTTGTTCGCCTATCGAGAGGTGCCACATGAACAAACTGGCTTCTCTCCATTTCAATTAGTCTTTGGCGCTCCACCAAGAGGTCCTATGGGACTAATAAAAGACTTATTGATTGACTCCGAGATGACTCAGGATACCCAGTCATCCTATGAGTATGTAATTAATCTCCGGAATAACATTATTGATGCCTGCAAAATGGCAACAGCTTCATCTGAGGCTGCTAAAGCGAAAGCTAGAACTTTCCAAAACAGTAGTAGACGATTACGTCAATTATTTCCAGGAGATCAAGCTTATGTGTTATTGCCACATAACGATAATAAACTACTCATCTCGTGGAATGGTCCATACCAGGTTATCGATAAGATTTCTGATGTTGATTATGTCCTGGACATTAAGGGACATCACAAAATATTTCACATAAATATGCTCAAACAGTTTCATACTCGTCCTGAACATCTACAAGCTATTTTTCATGAACTAGATGACACTTTCGTACCTACATGTCACTATTCTAATTTGTCTGTTATCCAAGAAGAAGAATCTTCTTTTCCTGAGGTACAGTTGGCGTTACCTGTACCTGTAGTACAACCTACTGAATCTTGGCGGGACGTAACCATTTCTTCGTCGGTTACACCGCAACAGCATCAACAGATTGCTGAACTTCTACAATCTTATCCAGATGTGTTGACCAGGTCGCACATCAGTCATTAGTCATGACATCAATCTTAACGATGATACTCCAATTCGGGTACATCCATATTCTGTTCCTCTACACTTTCTTACTAAAACTACTAAGGAACTTGAACGGATGTTATCTTTAGGAATTATAGAAACTAGTAATTCCCCATTTTCTTCTCCATTAGTTATTGTCCAAAAGAAGGACAATAACATTAGACTATGCGTCGACTATAGAAAATTAAATGCACAAACTATAGTTGATAGCGAACCACATCCACTTCTCGACGACTTACTGCTACGTCTATCTACCGCAACTATATTCACTAAGATAGACTTAACTAAAGGTTATTGGCAGATACCACTAACCAAAAAAGCTAAATACTACACAGCGTTTTCCACTCCGCAAGGTCTATACCCATGGAATGTTATGCCTTTTGGGCTTGTTAACGCTCCAGCTACCTTTGTTCGCATGATGCGACAGATTTTTCAGGTAGACCAGACATCATTACATACATAGACGACATATGCTTATTTAGTTCATCATTTGAGGAACATTTTTCGGGACTTAAATACGTTTTGGACACATAAAGAATGAATAATTTAACTGCTAAACCCACAAAATTACAGGTAGCGTTTCATGAAATAACTTTTTTGGGACACATCATTGGAGCAGGATATATCCAAACACTACCTAATACGGTTTCTAAAATTTTAAACGTTTCCGTTCCTCAAACGAAGAAACAGGTTAGAAGCTTGTTAGGTCTAGTCCAATATTACAGCAGATTCGTACCTAACTTATCATCTATCACGGCTGTTTTATCATCATTATTAAAAAAAAAAACATGCCAGTGAAGGTGACATGGACTGGTGAGTGTAATAAGATATTCCTTAAAATTATTGATATTTTTTCACACCCACCGATTTTGAGACTACCTGATGCTTCCAAAAAGTTTATTCTCCGTACAGATGCGAGTAATTATGGAATTGGCGCATGTTTGCTCCAATATCATGACGACGTCCTCCATCCCACAATGTACGTCTCACGAAAACTTAAGCCACCTGAAATCAAGTACTCCACAGTTGACCGGGAGTTATTATCTGTCATCTGGTCGATCACGAAGCTCAAAAAATTTCTATTAGGAGCTCCTTTTGTGGTCCAGACTGATCAGAAAGCGGTGGCATCACTACGTCGTGCAAATCACAAGAGCCCGAAGCTGACAAGATACGCTATTCTGCTTCAGCCTTTTGATTTCTCCATCGAGTACATTACAGGATCAGAGAACGTCTTGGCAGATACTCTCTCTAGAAACCCTTCTGATGTCGATTCATGAACAATAATAATGTCGCAGAAACTTACCCAAAAGACATATCACTATCGTTGCTTTTCGACATAGAAATGAACCATTGACTACAAAACACGTATCTGCTCACTAAAGACATGCGTTATACGAAATGAACGAAATCAAGTGACACTATGTTCGTATTTACGCCGGGACTTTGCTTGGTGTCCATTCATGATAAAACTATTTGAAACAATTTCGTGAATCAAGTGAAAATAATTGAAATTCTATCGAACTAATTCATTATGTGACATGAACTATTGTTAAGAACGTCGATACTTATGAATGAGAACACTTAAACATTTTTTCTAATGGGAATTCACAAGGATCAAGCCTACGGATGGATCATCATATCCAACGTTAATTAATTTTAATTAAGTCGTTAAAATAATGGAAATTAACATGAAATGTGAGATAAATATGAAAAAAATGAAATGAAATTTGGAAAAAAATTAGAGAAAAAAAAAACACTCACATGATTCTTAGAAAATATTATTGGAAGTAACTATTATATTATATATTTAATAATTATGTTGACATATTACATACTACTTTATTATTTAATTAGTTAAATTAGATAGGTATTAACAACTTAACACTAAACTTAATTAATGTCCAACACACATAACTAAGTTAAATTTATACATTATTTTCTTTCTCTACTTTATTTCTCATTTAGTTTTTTCTCTCTTTAACATCTTCTTTCATTTTTCTTGCATTAGATTTTCAACAACTTTATTCTTATTACACACTCAGTATAATTAATTAGTTTAATTTTAATTCTTTAGATTAGTCTTGATGTGACATTTCATTGTGACATATTTTAAGTTAATTAAGTAATTAGATATCAACATTAGACATTCTCTTTTAGTTCATATAAAATTTATGTATAACATTTATCTATAATATGATCATTAATATATTATATGACTGTTAGTTAGTCGACATGACCACGACACTGTTCTAGACAGAACATCGTAGGCCATATGTCGCATTTTTGTTAAATTTTTGATATTATTCATTCAGATAGGTTTTTGAAAAAAAAAAATCTATCGAATAGATTCCCCCCCCCCCCCCCGGTGGACAGGGAATTGTTACGGTAGTTTAATTGGCATTGTCTGCTAGAGGTTAGCAGCATGCGATTTTAGGGGTTACAACGTTTAATGTAATGTAAAATATTATTAGCCTATTGAACGCTGTGACGTTTCAGCGTTGGTAAGTCACGCACCGTGACCAAGAGATGGGACCCTTTCTTGAATGACCGTCGAACTGAGAAGACGTGTCCTTGTAGTCTTATAGTGTCGGGCATGGAGTGCCACACAGTTATATTGTATTTTATTATGGACATGGGTCAGTCCACTGTTATGATGAAAAGAGATGAATGTTACAGGTTAGTAATTGACTAAACCTAGTCGAGATGAATTAACAGTCCGTTTTAGTTATATTATTGCCAGACGCATAATCTCACTGTCGGTCGTTGGGATCACCAACCACGCGTACATATAGTTATGTCGTTCTGCCTACAGTAATTCAGATTTACGGGACAAGGACTGATATGCAAAGATAGCTGATTCAATATAGGATTCTAAATTATATATGAGATATTTTTTCATGATCAACGTAGATGTCATACAAAAACACACATCCATACCATATAACGGAATAAACATGGGGGGGGATCAATTTTAACAGAAGAATAATAAAGAGGAAGGAATTGAGTGGGGGGGGGGGGGGGGGGGGGGGGGGTGGTGATGTATATAAGTATGAGATGCAGGGGGGGGGGTATGGGTTGTAGAGGATGAGGAGGGGGGGAATGTTGGTTTAAAAATTATAATAAG
>JAMPIV010004024.1:0-160006 GCA_024509875.1 Oreohelix idahoensis
TTGGTTGAAAAAAAAGGTAAAAGTCTGTCCTTGGATTTGAGAAAACTTCTCTAGCCCAGTCTATCGGTTATGACAAAAAAAATATTTGTTGTTCGACAGTTCCCATTTTATATATATATATATATATAAATATATATGATATATATATATAATATATTATATATATATATATATATATATATATATATATATACTAAATATAATAATAATAATAATAGCCCCTTCAGTCATAACTGACTATGGGAATGCGCACCTGAGGTGACAGCCCTCAACTGCTTATTTTCCTGGTGCTCCTTTCGACGTTTTCTCCTCACCTCTGCTTCTTGTGTGAGCCTCTCTTCGCCCAATCTGAGGTGGTGCCGTAAATAGCATCGCCACTTAGTGCGATCGGCAGCTTCATCCTCCCATGTTGCTGATCCATGTCCAGTGCCCTCATATCTCTCTTGCACACATCTTTGAACCTCAGCTGTGGTCGCCCAACTGTTCTCTTGCCATCTGCTAATTGTCCGTAGAAGATATCTTTTGGGATGCGACCATCTTCCATGCGGCGAACATGGCCAAGCCAGCGAAGTCTGCGCTGTCTAAGCAGCGTATACATACTTTGAAGGCCAGCACGTGACAACACCTCGACATTTGTCACTTTATCTTTCCACGAGATGCCGAGGATGCGGCGTAGACACCGCAAATGGAATGTATTGAGCCTTCTTTCTTGCTTAGCATAGGTCGTCCAGGTCTCGCTGCCATATAGGAGTGTGCTGGTGACGCAGGCATTATATACCGCAGCTTTGGTCTTCATTGTGAGTTTAGAGTTTCCCCAAACACGCGATGTGAGGCGGGCAAAGGTAGCTGCAGCTTTGCCAATGCGGCTGTCGATTTCTGTATCCAGTGAGAGTTTGTCATTGATGGTAGACCCTAGGTATGTGAAGTGGTGCACCACTGCCAATTCATAGTTATCGATAGTGATAACTGGTGCAGCACCCACATCCTGACTCAGCACATTCGTTTTCTTTAGACTTATTGTGAGGCCAAAGTCCTTGCATGCTTTAGTGAAGCGATTCATCACGCTCTGAAGCTCCTGTTGGCTTTGAGTGGCGACTGCAGCATCATCAGCGAACAACAAGTCTCTTATAGTGACCCTCCTGATTTTTGTTTTTGCCTTCAGCCTTGAAAGATTAAACAGACGGCCATCTGACCTAGTGTGAAGGCATCTCCCTTCAGTTGCATCTCTGAATGCATGTTTCAAGAGTAAGGCAAAGAAGATTCCGAAGAGGGTCGGAGCCAGAACACAGCCTTGTTTAACGCCACTTCGTATATCAAAGGGCTGTGACGTGCTTCCAGCATATTGGACTGTTCGCTTCATGTCGTCATGGAATGACTTTATCATTTCCGGCATTTTAGAAGGGCAGCCTATTTTCAGGAGGATTTTAAAGAGTCCATCCCTACTAACCAGGTCGAATGCTTTTGTGAGGTCTATAAAGGCGATATATAATGGGCTTTTCTGCTCTCTTGATTTTTCCTGAAGCTGGCGGAGAGAGAAGATCATGTCTGTTGTTGATCTGCCAGCTCGGAATCCACACTGTGCCTCTGGATATATGCGCTCAGCTAACTTGTGTAGTCGCATTAAGATGACTTTAGCAAAAACCTTACCAACAATACTAAGAAGAGAGATGCCTCTGTAGTTATTGCAATCACTTCTGTCTCCTTTATTTTTATAGTGTTACAATCTTGGCATCTCGCATGTCTTGAGGAATAGTTGTCTCTTCCCAGCACTGGCACAGCATCCTATGCAGGGGATGTAATAGCGTGCTCTTACAGCATTTGATTAAATCAGAGGAATCCCATCACTGCTGGTGCTTTGCCAGGGCCAAGCTATCAATGGCCTTGCTGAGTTCCTCTAATGTTGGTTCGGCATCCAGCTCCTCCATAGTTGGCAGACTGTTGACACCATCAAGGGCTGCAGGCGTAACGGTATTGTCTCTAGCGTAAAGCTCAGAGTAGTGCTCGACCCACCTCTCCATCTGCTTACCCTTATCGGTTAGCTTCTCTCCGCTGATGGTTTTTAGTGGTGCCGTCTTACTTTTATGGGGGCCAAGTGCTTTCTTTATACCGTCATACATTTGTCTAATTTTGCGTGTTTGCGCTGCGATCTGGATGCTCTCACTGAGCTGGAGCCAATAGTCATTTGCACAGCGTCGAGCAGTTTGTTGAACTTTGCTTCTCGTAGCCCTCAGGATCTGTAGGGTTCTGCACTCGGTGAACGTTTGTATTCATTCATAGCACTGCGCTTAGCTTCAATAACAGGTGCCATCACATCTGATGAAGCGTCAAACCAGTCATTTGACTTTGCTGTTTTCTTACCAAAGGTGGCAAGTGCAGTACTTTGAATGGTGTTCCGTAGATGCTCCCAGTTCTCTGTAATAGTATCACCATGCTGAGGGCTTCTGAGCACTTTGTTGAAGGTCCAGTGAATTGAGCGATCATGAAAGGGTCTGACATCTTGCTGGTATCAATGCGTGGTTTCCCTTCATGTCTGACACGATAGAGTTTTCTTGGTTGTGCACTGATTTTGCAGCAAACCAAGGAGTGATCTGTGTCACAGTCTGCACTATGGTACGAGCGCGTGGAGAGCACAGACCTGAGGAGTGGCCTTGTGACGAGAATCAGGTCAAGTTGGTGCCAGTGCTTGGATCGTGGGTGTCTCCATGACACCTTATGCTGGGGTTTTGTCTGAAAGTAGGTGTTGGTCACGCAGAGATCATGGTGGACGCACAACTCTAAGAGCCGTTGTCCATTTTCATTCATCTTGCCAATACCAAACCTGCCCAGACATGAAGGCCATGAAACATTATCGGCACCCACTCTAGCGTTAAAGTCACCAAGGAGAACAAGCTGTTCTTGCCTAGGTATGCTTTTGATTACTGCTGTTAGATTCTCGTAGAACTCATCTTTAGCTTCTGAGGCAGAGTACAGAGGAGGAGCATACACACTGACAAGGGTGATGGGACCTGTGCTAGTTTGCAGGCGGAGCGTTAACAGGCGTTCTGATCCATTCTCGCCTGGTTCAACCATTTTAGTTAGCGATTTTTTGACCGCAAAACCTACTCCGTGTTCTCTAGCTTTATTAAGATCTTTCCCTTGCCAATAAATGTGTAGTCCTTCTCGCTCACCGTTCCAGAGCCCGCCAGGCGCGTTTCCTGAAGTGCAGCTATATCCACCTGAAGTCGTTTAAGCTCATCATTAATTATGGCTGTCTTCCTTACATCGTTTACATCCTGTAGGTTTTCGGATAGTCCAGTCAACATAGTTCGGACGTTCCAGCATCCCAATCTGAGAGTTTGCTTATGTCTATTACAATAATCGCTTGGTGCAAAGTTTTCTGTCCATAGTTCGGGTTTGACCCTAATCACGATGCACCCAATGGGGAAAGTAGACAGTGGCGGGACAACACCTTATTGACTGGGGGCTGCCCAGCTTGAAGCGGGCGGTAGCTGTCCTGTGAGATCCTAGAACCTCTCCCACTGTCGGAAGTAGCTCCTGGAGCCATGCTCTACGCTAATTGGGCAAAATGCTTATAACCGGTAACTGCTACTTCCCATGTTTGCCGACACCTTTAGGATGAAGCTGGGGTGTCATCTCCAGGGCGCGAGCTTGAGCACAGTTATATGGAGATCAAGCTGTTGCCCATGCAGCATGTCACCCTTCTCCACGCAGCTGGTAGATTAAAAGGAGCGGCAGTAGCCGATACAGTTTGGTACCAGCCACGTGACAGGAGTTGCCAGAATAATGTCGAATCAACATTAGACTGCCTTAGGGACTCCGACTCTGGATTTATCCTCAGGGTTTACTCCCGAAGCCAATTCCACAAATGGATATTCCCGCAAGGCAGCGGTGGTTTGAATTCAGAGTTCCTTCTCTTAGATAAGCTACCAACCAAGGATCACGAGCCCTATCTGCCCGAAGCTGCTGGTTTTAAGGCGCCAGTCGCTCGCCTTTGCCCTTTCTCCCGTCAGTGGAAACAGTTCCGCCGGGCTCAAATTGAGCCACACGTGAAGGCCGGGAGCTGGACTTGGTTGTCAGAGGCTGTTTGAGGCGCGTGCCATAGAAGTATTTTATCTGCAGTGAAAGCTTATCCTCACTACAACTCCCGGCAATAACAATCTTTGGAACCAGATATATATATATATATATATATATATATATATATATATATATATATATATATATATATAGATATATATATATATATATATATATATATATAATATATTATATATATATATCCACCATTTTTTCACATACATACAGATAAGTGACGACAATTAGACGCACAAACGTGAAAAACTATACTAATGGAATGAGGATGTTGGGACGAGCTGACCAACACAGTAAATACAGTTTATGTAAATTTTATTTACCGTAAGAAAACTTCACAACATATATATTATCATATATCAAATATAAAAAACACATCACAGGGGTGCAAATTAATAAAGAAAGAGAATCCATGAGTACTATCTATCTCCCCTGTTGAGACAAGATCCCACAAAGAGAAGTTAATTAACCCCAAAAGGTTAGCACGATGGTTTAGACTTTGACCAAACTGAAAAGAACAGAGTATTTACGTTATTCTATTCTGAAGTTGAACAGTATTATCAAAACACAGTAAGAAATATACAAAGTGAGTACATGGATTATACAATAAAAGGGTTACTCATTCCTGCTTTCTTTCCATACAACCGTGACCACGTTCATTCGTTCTTACCTAATACTTGATTTGCAACTTCTGGAACAATCTTTAGGACACGCGCACACGGAAAATCCAATGTTATTTTGGCAAAGAAAACCCCAGCTCCTCAAAGACAGATTAAATCCACTTCTACGGGAACGTTCACTTTGTTACTTTTATTTAGGATTTCTGTTTATGTCACATTAATTAGTCCAGGTAAGAAATTTTACACTGCTCACAGTGTCAGTAGCTTGAGATTTCCAGTACATAGGAATGTCAGGTCGGTAACTTCTCTCAGTATAAAAAATTCCTTGTCATACCACAAATGGTCAAACGTCGGGAAATGTTAATGTCGGTGATGTCGCCACGACGGGCTGAATGTAAATGAAATTGGAACAAGAAATCTGGATCTATAGGCCCAGTTACAAAGTCACTCTTAATGTCCTTTGGGTTGGTACTCTGCTTCTTTCTTGGTGTAAACGCTAATTCAGATAGGTTTACTTTGAAGACCCAGGTACTAAGTAAACAATGTTCTTTATATGGTTATTCTCAGATTTATATGGAAGCCGCTGGTAAGGTTTTTGGGTTTGACCCAGTACTGTGTATAGGAAGAAAAAAGTACAAAATACTTAACCACCATATAGTATTCTCAATCCTATCCTCACCCGCGTAAAATATAACATATTTATCCACTTCGGATATTTAACTTTAATTGAAACTACAAGCCTAGAGCTTATATGATCGTTTAAAAACTCCCGTGAAATAAATTCTAGTCATTTACAAAATTAATCATCATGAATTAGAAATAAATATATATTTCGTCAATACTCATAATGAACAGTGCATTTACTAGTCGATTAAATATCTTTTACTGGTTAAATCAGTTAGTTAGACTAACGCTACAGCCGAAAAAAATTAAGCTATAGATTATATTTAGTTCGCTAGTCAACACAATAAAATCCTAGTGGAATATAATTGACGGACTCAACAGTTAAATCACTCTACACAGAAAAATCTTAGTGAAATAAAATGACGGACTTAACAATTAAATCACTCAAACTTCTAGTATAATATTTACCGCCAACACAGAAATTAAAACAATCTCCAACGAAAACTAAGAAACTCCATTAACTCTTTAAGTCCCAATCGACTTTACATATCCTCAGGGGTTAGACGCGCTTGGCCCAATCAACTTTATAAAGCGTTTAGTATATGTGCCTCTGTTTGAGACTGTTTCTAATTATAACTACCCACAAACCACCCAAAACGTCATTTCCGACTGCAAGTACATTGTTTTAAATACCGCATGTGTTTAAGAGTGAACGTGTTTCTGTTTTGAGATATTTATTTAAAAATGCACCGGGGTGGCCATTTTTGCTTGGGCCAAACCAACTTTTTTGCTTGGGACTGAAAGAGTTAATACAAATGGTTCTAGAATCGGAGCTAGATGTTCTGAAATAAATCTGTGGGTACTGAATAATGGATTTTAAAAGCAGAGATATATATACTGAAGAACATTAAAAACGCACCACCTGTATAATCCAGGAATAGAGTGTGAAATGTAAATATAAGTGTTTACAAGTTTACATATTTGGAATCATTATTCATTTTCCTATGAATCCATGCTGGTCATTAATTTGTACATTTGATTGTTATGAAATTCATTGCATTCTGTGCAGGCAAGGGAGAAAACCAAAATGCAACCAATAAAAAAAATTCATTCACACGATCCTCAGTATCTGGTATGTCCACCGTGTGCTTGCAAACAAGCTTAGCGGCGGCTCCGCATGAAACGCACAAGTCTCTGAAGGAAATTCCGGAGATTCAAGTCCCATTCACGTGTAAGAGCAGCTTCGAGCTTGTCGTGAAACGAGTGTGTAAACCCACTACTTTGTTAAATCATTATGTCAGGATACAAATTTGCCCCAGCCAATCAACGCATAAAGTTGCTGAAGTTACGCCAGGAAAAAAACTTAAGCCCTGTTTTTCGGATGTCGGTTGCGGCCATCTTGTCACCCAATATGGCGGAAAAACTGAATAACATTAGCCATAAGCCCTGTTTTTCTGGGACTCGTTTCGGTCAAGGACGTTACGAGGCATGGTACAAAACTGCAGACAACCAATCAGCTTGCCCCTCCAGGAACCAACCAAACGCTTTCCTTAACCAGTAAAAGTTACTTCACCTGCCTATATAATCGGGCGAGATTTTATGCAAAAACACGCAACACCGACACGAAGCCAGAGAGACGACCGACTGAAGAAGAGGAGCTGTCAACCTTGATTTATTGCTTACCTGCGTGCACTGACATGGCAGACTGCTTCATTAGTCGAGTCACTGGCCTGTTTAAATCTTGGAGGGTTTTATTCGTGTCATCAAACGTGAGGTCGTATGTCGTGTCAATCCAGCTGCCTGGAACGTCGCAGGAGCGCAGTGATTGCGCAGGATCTACCTCTTTAGTCCCCCTCAGTCTTGGGTGGGCTAATGAAACGACCATCAGCGGGTGCTGTGTGCAAGAAACTAAGAAGGACATAACTTTTGAGAGATGAGTACACATTAGTACCATTTCTGTCAGCATTGTGAGCAAAGTAACTGTCAGTGACGAGAAAGCGAGTTAGCGTAGCAAGAGACAATAATAAGATCATAGCTGATAATATATATATATATATATATATATATATATATATATATATATATATATATATATATATATATATATATATATATATATATATATATATATATATATATATATATACGTAATTAACAGCACAGCTGATACATTTACTATAAGTGATTAACAGCCCAGCTGATATAAATTTGTTTCCTATAATTGGAAGACTTGTAATATATATAAATATATAAATATATGTGAATCATTTGTGAACTTACAAATCCATTACATTCCATTGTTTCAGCATCCACCCTTCAGCACAAGAGTAGATAGTGTATATACTAAATAAATAATAAGGAAATTGTATTTGAAGACTTGTCAATTTTATCATAGTTAAGTAAAATCTGTTTCCTTGTCTTAATATCACAGTTAGTTACACAGCGGAGGTGGCAATTTATGTCGGTCTCCTCTCTACTAATTTTTCGAGATCAGATCATTCACAGCCGTAACTAATTTGTGATACCAGTAGTTCTCTCAGACACTGGGACTTCACCATTTTCTGCAGAAATTCTATTTCTGTAATTGTCAGTACTATACTGATCCAAGAGCCAATAAAAACCACACGCCATACTGGGGGCTCGTTCCTGGGATATTTCTGTATATCTTGAGCCATACTTAGTCTATTCATCTATCTACACTCTATCTTGTGCCACTCATAGATAAAAAAGGAAATTTTTTTTTTTTGAGAAAATCATAATAGGATTTAAAAAAACAATTATTTTCGTATGAGGAGTACCAGTTAGTACTCAGTAGATAGTTGATGCTCACAAAGTTGCACGGAAATTATTTGTTCAATTAAATTAATTAAGTTTAATTACAAATATTTGGATATAGTAAAATTACATACCCTCTCTTAGTAAAGCCATGGCTGATCTAGTGAAGTTCAGAACTGCGATCATAAAGATGGGTAAGGAATTAAATATGACAGGTGATGCTCTCACTCAGTATGTCACAACAGAAGTGGACAAACACATGGATAGGGAAGAAAGAAAGTTGCAATTAGAGGCTGAAGCAAAGAAATTAGAGGCTGATAGAGAAGCAAAGAAATTTGAGGCTGAAGAAAGGCGGTTGCAAGCAGAAGCTGAAAGAGAAGCCAAAAGACTGGAAGCTGAGAGAGAAGACAAAAGACTGGAAGCAGGGAGAGAAACCAAAAGATTAGAAATTGAAGCCAAGAAATGGGAGGCTGAAAATGAGGCAAAGAAAATTGAAGCTGGGGAAAGGAAATTACAAGCAGAGAGAGACCATCAGTTGAGATTAAAAGAGCTTGAAATTCAGGCAACTACTAGCAATAATGGTGGTAGCTCACCTCACTCTGAGAGTAGCTCCATCCAGAGCACCTCAAGTGGGGCCATGAATTTTCATCTGGACCCATTTGTGGAGAAAGACGACGCCATTGAGTCGTATCTGGATAGATACGAAAGACTTGCCACTACCTATGGCTTAATGAAAGAAAAGTGGAATCTTAAACTATCTCAGGGATTGAGAGGTGTGGCCTACGATGTATATTTGAAGCTCTCAAGAGATGACCAGGAAGATTATGAAGTCCTGAAGCAGGCACTGCTTGTGAGATACGAAAAGAACTCAGAATCATATAGAAAGAATTTCCGAACAGCTAAACTTCTTCCAGGAAAAAACTATCACCAATTCTCTGCTAGGTTAGAAACCTATTTGGAAAAATGGAGTAGTTTAGGAAAGTGTCAGGATCTGAAAGAAATGATAATGATGGAGCAATTGATAGAGTCCATGCCTCAAGAAATGAGGAAGTTTATCATGGAACAAGGAGCAGAGAGATTGGAAGATATTGTAACTGTTGCTGAGAGATATCAAGCAGCTCAGACAGAATTATTAGGAAATAAGAAGAAGCAGGGTGAAAACTTAAAATCATCACAAAACTATTCCAAATATGAACAAAAGGACCATACCACAAGAAACAAATAAAGATTTGACCAAAAGGACAAAAACCCTCTAAGATCGGATAAGACACCTTACCGGAAGGAAGGAAAGTGGTGTAAAACTTGTCTAATGAGTAACCACAATACTGCAGACTGCAGAAGGAACAACCCTCCTTATTACGCTGCGTGTCTCCTCACAACAGGGAACAAGGGAAGGAAGGAACTGGCAGTTAGTCAGAATGACCTCCATCATACCCCTGTCTGTGAGGAAGTGACATGTAATGGCACTAAAATTCAGTGCTTATATGATTCAGGTTTGGAATTCGACTCAGTCATGAGTGCAACCCTAGTGCACCCTGACCAACTTACCACAGAAACAGTGGACATACAAGGGGCAATGCAGGGAACCGGCACCATGACACTTCCCATAGCAAGAATCAACGTGAGAACTCGCTATGTGGAAGGAGTGATAAGAGCAGCAGTAAGTGATGATCCTATATACCCGCTGGTAATAGGATGTAAATATGTCTTTTTGGGTGACCCAATAAAACCTGTTGTCATGGCAGCAAACCATACCAGGTCGAGCACCAAAAAGGAGGAGGGAGATCCAATAAACATTCATCGTACAAAGATGAAAAAGGCTCAAACAGCAGACAGCACATTGAAGCCTTGTTTTGGCAAATTGCCAACGGCCCATAACGCTCCAGAGAAAGGAGACTACTGTATGGAAAATGGCCTACTCTACAGAAAGCTGGAAAAGGACCTAAAGGGCATGGGCAGCTGGTAGTGCCAAAATTCTACAGGGAGGAAATTATGGAGCAAGAGCATGCTACATCAGGCAGTGGTCACAGAGGAAAAGGGGCCACTGGTCAAAATATAGCATTGCGATATTACTGGCCAAGAATAATTGAAGACATAAGTCGGTATATGAAATCATGTTTAGAATGTAACCAGGTAACCTCATTCAGAAGCGTAGACCAGTTACAGGACCTAGGGAAGCATTGTTGCGGACGTAGGCCCACAAAGAAAATACACAAGAGAAAACAACAGGTAGATGCAGTGATAAAGAGAAAACAAAATCACAACAAGTCTACTGTTACACCAGTAACCATGGCAACTCTCCGTATTGTACAGAGAGGGGACGAGAGACATCCCACCCCGACTAGATATTTGTCGGAACACCATGGCCTGGATCATTTGGAAAATTTGGTTAGTCAGCAACCAGTATTAAAAAAGCTGCAGAAACAAACCCGAACTATAGGAGGTAGGAACCAGGGCTGTAACAAACAGTTGATGGAGACAGGCCCCACTTCGGTATACTGCCCTTTACAATAGAAATAGGTGTGGGTCCGGCAACGTTGTTGTATTGCCGTCTCCATACACAGTCCACTGGAAGCATTGCTGCGGACATGGACTGAACACTAGCAAGCACAAGCACTCAAGGATGAGATTGACTATCTCTTAAAAGAGAAAATTATTTCAAAGTCTGAATCTCCCTATAGCTCACGTGTGGTGCTATTAAGGAAGCCTAGTGGTGAACACAGGTTATGTATTTACTACAAGAAGCTGTATGCTGTCACAGAATCTCAGGTGGATCCATTACCTGACACCAACCAGCTGTTCTCTACACTGAGTAAGGCTAGGTATTTATCGAAGGTAGATCTAAGCAAGGGATACTACCAAATACCAGTGAAACCAGAAGTTAGGAAAATGCTGGCATTTAGTACATCAGACGGACACTACGAGTTTAGTGTACTACCCTTTGGGCTGAAAAATGCTCCCAGTATCTTTTCAAGAATGATGAGGAAATTGTTGGAACCTCTATAAAATCCCCATATCACTAACTTTATGGATGCCATTCTTGTTGCTACAAACACCTTTGAAGAGCATATAGTAGCGCTCTCCATGTTGTTTGACAGACTGAGAGCCACTGGATTGTCTGCACGTCCCACCAAGTGCTATATCGGTTGTAAGGAGTTGGAATTCCTAGGTCACACTATTTCTACAGGTCATATGTCTCCTGACCCAAAGAATATAGAGAAGTTAAAGAAGGCACCCCGACCTCAAACGAAGAAAGATGTGAGATCATTCGTGTCATTATGTGGGTTCTATCAGAAGTACATACCCCACTTTAACTCTCTGTGTGCACCATTAACTAACTTAACGAAGAAAGGACAGCCTGACAAAATCCAATGGAATGCTGATTGTGAAAATGCTTACACAGAGCTAAAAGCAAAACTCACCAGCAAACCCATCCTTACGCTACCCGATATCACACATGAATTTGTAGTAAGGACGGACGCTAGCAGTGTAGGTATTGGTGCAACTCTCTTGCAGCAATCAAAAGTCCAGCCAGAGGAACTTTTACCCGTCGCCTACGCCAGTAGGAAGCTGAATGCAGCTGAGTTGAATTACTCGACCATAGAGAAAGAATGTTTGGCTCTAATTTGGTCCATCGACAAATTTTCACCTTACCTGTATGGGACACACTTCATTGTCCAAAGCGATCCCCAACCTTTAACATTCTTGGCTGCATCTAAAAAGTTAAATTCGAGATTGTTAAGTTTGAGTCTGCTTCTGGCACCTTATTCCTTTAGCGTGAATTACATTCCGGGAAGAGACAATGTAGGAGCGGATTTTTTAAGTCGACACTCTATTACTCTGGAAGGACAGACGCAAAATGATTAACTACAGCAGGGGTTTACACGTCTGCTATGACAGGTCACAGCTAGGAAAGGATGGGGCTATGTCGGGAAACGAGTGTGTAAACCCACTACTTTGTTAAATCATTATGTCGGGATACAAATTTGCCCCAGCCAATCAACGCACAGTTGCTGAAGTTACGCCAGAAAAAAACTTAAGCCCTGTTTTTTCGGATGTCGGTTGCGGCCATCTTGTCACCCAATATGGCGGAAAAACTGAATAACATTAGCCATAAGCCCTGTTTGTCTGGGACTCGTTTCGGACAAGGACGGTACGCGGCATGGTACAAAACTGCAGACAACCAATCAGCTTGCCCCGCCAGGAACCAACCAAACGCTTTCCTTAACCAGTAAAAGTTACTTCACCTGCCTATATAATCGGGCGAGATTTTATGCAAAAACACGCAACACCGACACGAAGCCAGAGAGACGACCGACTGAAGAAGAGGAGCTGTCAACCTTGATTTATTGCTTAGCTGCGTGCCTTGACCTGGCAGACTGCTTCATTAGTCGAGTCACTGGCCTGTTTAAATCTTGGAGGATTTTATTCGTGTCATCAAACCTGAGGTCGTATGTCGTGTCAATCCAGCTGCATCGAACGTCGCAGGAGCACAGTGATTGCGCAGGATCTACCTCTTTAGTCCCCCTCAGTCTTGGGTGGGCTAACGAAACGACCATCAGCGGGTGCTGTGTGCAAGAAACTAAGAAGGACATAACTTTTGAGAGATGAGTACACATTAGTACCATTTCTGCCAGCATTGTGAGCAAAGTAACTGTCAGTGTCGAGAAAGCGAGTTAGCGTAGCAAGAGACAATAATAAGATCATAGCTGATAAAATATATATATATATATATATATATATATATATATATATATATATATATATATATATATATATATATATATATATATATATATATATATATATATATATATATATATATATATATATACGTAATTAACAGCACAGCTGATACATTTACTATAAGTGATTAACAGCCCAGCTGATATAAATTTGTTTCCTATAATTGGAAGACTTGTAATATATATAAATATATAAATATATGTGAATCATTTGTGAACTTACAAATCCATTACATTTCATTGTTTCAACATCCACCCTTCAGCACAAGAGTAGATAGTGTATATACTAAATAAATAATAAGGAAATTGTATTTGAAGACTTGTCAATTTTATCATAGTTAAGTAAAATCTGTTTCCTTGTCTTAATATCACAGTTAGTTACACAGCGGAGGTGGCAATTTATGTCGGTCTCCTCTCTACTAATTTTTCGAGATCAGATCATTCACAGCCGTAACTAATTTGTGATACCAGTAGTTCTCTCAGACACTGGGACTTCACCATTTTCTGCAGAAATTCTATTTCTGTAATTGTCAGTACTATACTGATCCAAGAGCCAATAAAAACCTCACGCCACAGAGCTGTTGCAGATTAGCTGGAGAACCTTACCTGTAGACTCTGCGTCCAAGCTCGTCCCACCGATGTTCTATAGGGGACATGCCTGGTGATAGGGCTCGTCTTGCAGTAAGGCCTGTATCTCTGAGTCGTCGTATGACTGTCATTCGAGAGACTTGCCCACGTCTACCCACTATTGCTCTTGCTGTTTGACTTGCCGGGAGAGAACGATTCCTTAGGTGACTCAGCACAATATGAAGATCTTGCGCAGGGGTAGTAACTCGTGGTTGGCCACTCCGAAGTCTATCCCGGGCACTGCCAGTGGTTCAGTAACGTTCATTGAGACGTACAATAGTGCTGTGGTAGCAATTCATCCTTCTGGCAATGGCCCGCGAGCTCATTCCGGTCTCCAATATACCAATGGCTCGTTGGCGGTCGTTTTCAGATAGTCGTGGCATTTCAAGCACATGCACTGGGTGTTTTGTCTCAACGGCCTTTTTATACCGAGTATACTGCCACAACGCGTACACATTTTCAGGGTCATAGCTGTTGGGAATCGTGTTGCACGTGTAACTTTCATTGTTTTCATGTAGTCTGTACACAAACCCGTGGGTTGAATCACGCACTTTCCATTCCAGCAACCATTCGCTCTCTACCTCATGACAAACACGGGGAACATCCATTCCCACAATTTTTCCCAGCTTCTCGGCATCAGTATATATAATAGTGGTGCGTTTTTAATGTGCGTCAGTATATATTAAAATGGTAGAAATTCACTCGCACTTGCTAGTTTTGACACCTTCGCCCAGATTCTGAATCAGAGCAAAAACTCACACTTTTACCGCTCGCAGACCGTGGCAACGAGCGAAACCCGTCTTTTGATCTTGCGATTCTCACCGTATTTAATTACATTCGGAGCAAACGGAGGTAGGGGTAGATAACCGTGATTATCTACCCTTGGTTTCAGATTATTCCCCCTGACCAATTACTAACAAAAGTACGTCCTATAGACTAAACGCTTTAGATTTCTCTTCATAAGCTTATCTCCCCCTGAGAAAAAAGTACAACTTTTTGAAATAGTCACCCCTTTGTTCTCTACAAATCCACCATCCCGTCCCCTCTCTATGCGTTCCGTTTACCTGTCTGATTGCTAACGTTCCTAGTGCCTATTAGACCGTAGAGAAAGACAAAAAATATATGCGTGGCTAAATTAAGAGAGAGACGGATATCTAAGTGTAGGAGGGTTTTACGTTAACACCATGCATAATTAATAAGGAAGCCGGTGAAAGACAGGTGGAAGAAAAATGCAGATATATGAAATCTATTTTCATAATATCCTCTGTCACGAATGTAAAAGTTCTATTGTAAAACATTAGTATCCAATGTTGAGGTTGTATAGTCAAATAACCCCATCTAGCTAGAAGGTTGGAACACAATATATATATAAATATATTTCCAACTTGCTGGCTGATGTTTCAAACAATGTTTCCGAAAATCTCCAATTTTCGCTTTCAAATAATAAATGTATAAAGGTATAAATGTATAAAGGTATACATGTATAAAGGTATAAGTTAGAGACAATTTCCTTATCTTCCTATTTGCGCTATTTTTTTATATCTCACGGAAATGTCGTCAGTTCAGAACTTCCTTTTACTTATCCTGTTATTTAACGCTGAAAACAAAAATCAATACCGTTGTGTATTCCTTGACTGTTCATTGACCAAACGCTGTGACAGCTTACTCACCATCAGATGAGCTGTAGAGAGTTATCATGACGATTTAAGCTCCTTCGACAAGTGAGTTGAAACCCCAGTCTAAATTAGTTTAATTTCTTCCCGTCCTTTATCTGATATCTGGATACATTCACACGGTAAACCTATACACCTGACAGATCTACAGATTCCAGTAATTATAATTAAGACGGGTTCACAGACACGATGGAAGAATAGAAGTCTAATATAACGCTAAAATCAATGGCATAGAAAGTCTAGGAAAAATGGCAAGACGCTGAGAAGAGGCGTGTTATGGGAGACTAAGAAATATCTTGAAGTCCTATGACAAGATCACCAACATGGAACTGATGACAAGAGCCCTACACGTAACGGTGGAACAATAGATAAGATGAACAAGCTGGAGACGGATAGGACATACACTGAGGAAACCTACTGACAGCATTACAAGGTAGTCCTAGTTCTGGAATCCACAGGCTAATAGAAGTAGTGGTATAGCGAAAAATATATAGAGGAGAGAACTGGCGACATACTGTATATTAAAATAATAAGGAAGACGCGGAGAGAGCTTAAGCGGATGGTACGGGACATGAAGACGTGGAGAGAGCTTAAGCGGATGGTACGGGACATGAAGACGTGGAGAGAGCTTAAGCGGATGGTACGGGACATGAAGACGTGGAGAGAGCTTAAGCGGATGGTACGGGACATGAAGACTTGGCAAAACTGTTTTGATGGCCCTGAAGAATGATGATGATGAAATATCTAGAGAATAAGAGAGACAAAAGTGTGCTCCTGCCTGAGGTGGTCTTGTTGTGCAGAACACAAGTGTGCTCCTGCCTTAGGTGGTCTTGTTGTGCAGAACACAAGTGTGCTCCTGCCTGAGGTGGTCTTGTTGTGCAGAACACAAGTGTGCTCCTGCCTTAGGTGGTCTTGTTGTGCAGAACACAAGTGTGCTCCTGCCTGAGGTGGTCTTGTTGTGCAGAACACAAGTGTGCTCCTGCCTTAGGTGGTCTTGTTGTGCAGAACACAAGTGTGCTCCTGTCTGAGGTGGTCTTGTTGTGCAGAAACACAAGTGTGTGCTCCTGCCTTAGGTGGTCTTGTTGTGCAGACACACAAGTGTGCTCCTGTCTGAGGTGGTCTTGTTGTGCAGAACACAAGTGTGCTCCTGCCTTAGGTGGTCTTGTTGTGCAGAACACAAGTGTGCTCCTGCCTGAGGTTGTCTTGTGCAGAACACAAGTGTGCTCCTGCCTGAGGTTGTCTTGTTGTGCAGAACACAAGTGTGCTCCTGCCTTAGGTGGTCTTGTTGTGCAGAACAAAAGTGTGCTCCTGCCTGAGGTGGTCTTGTTGTGCAGAACAAAAGTGTGCTCCTGCCTGAGGTGGTCTTGTTGTGCAGAACACAAGTGTGCTCCTGCCTTAGGTGGTCTTGTTGTGCAGAACAAAAGTGTGCTCCTGCCTGAGGTGGTCTTGTTGTGCAGAACACAAGTGTGCTCCTGCCTGAGGTGGTCTTGTTGTGCAGAACAAAAGTGTGCTCCTGCCTGAGGTGGTCTTGTTGTGCAGAACACAAGTGTGCTCCTGCCTTAGGTGGTCTTGTTGTGCAGAACAAAAGTGTGCTCCTGCCTGAGGTGGTCTTGTTGTGCAGAACACAAGTGTGCTCCTGCCTTAGGTGGTCTTGTTGTGCAGAACAAAAGTGTGCTCCTGCCTCAGGTGGTCTTGTTGTGCAGAACACAAGTGTGCTCCTGCCTTAGGTGGTCTTGTTGTGCAGAACAAAAGTGTGCTCCTGCCTTAGGTGGTCTTGTTGTGCAGAACACAAGTGTGCTCCTGCCTTAGGTGGTCTTGTTGTGCAGAACAAAAGTGTGCTCCTGCCTGAGGTGGTCTTGTTGTGCAGAACACAAGTGTGCTCCTGCCTTAGGTGGTCTTGTTGTGCAGAACAAAAGTGTGTTCCTGCCTGAGGTGGTCTCGTTGTGCAGAACGATCATTTGTAGACTTTTTTCTTCATTTGTAAAATCATCATCTATTCACTTGTGCTTTGTTCCCCATGAGTTAGGCATTTCATGGCTGAAGTGACGGCATTTTCGTTATTGTGGTTTCGTATAGCCTGACATTTCGGTTAGACGTCAACACGCGCTAAAGTGGCTAGGGCTGGAATCTCGTCATCTAAAACAGATTTTTACTGAAATGACCACGGCAGAATCACAATACCATGCCATACGCTTCTTAAGAAATTTGAAAAAAAAAAGATGTTGACAAGTGTTGGTCCATTCAACCTGGACACAAGGTCCATTGGTTTTTGTTACGGCGCATGTCCAAGTATAATTTTTATTTCGTGGTCTGGTGTATGGTACTTATTAAAAAGCGAAAAATAAAGGAAACACTACGTTAGTAATTGAAAAATGTCTCAGCATTGGGTTGAAAGAAGTGTATATCTGGACAAATTTTAACTACAGTTTCATAAATAAAATAATTAAAAAATATTTATTACAATTTCCGAACACCACCTGGAACACGGTTTGAGAATAGCGACAATTGATCAAATTCACCACTTTTCTGATCCACAGCACTTGGATTTATTAGTAGTGAATGTAAAACAGAAATCTCTCACACATCTCGTGTTACACGGCGCCGCACAGGTTTAGAACCGTTGTTATACAACAATGAGGACAACCAAAAATAGGTAAGTCTGACTGGAGATCGGACAAATATAGGTCATGTTACTACCGCGGTGTTTTCCTCCAAGTCAGAGCTGACACAATCAGTACAACAAGGAAAGTGTACACTATTCTACACAATCGGTACAACAAGGAAAGTGTACACTATTCTACACAATCGGTACAACAAGGAAAGTGTACACTATTCTACACAATCGGTACAACAAGGAAAGTGTACACTATTCTACACAATCAGTACAACAAGGAAAGTGTACACTATTCTACACAATCAGTACAACAAGGAAAGTGTACACTATTCTACACAATCGGTACAACAAGGAAAGTGTACACTATTCTACACAATCGGTACAACAAGGAAAGTGTACACTATTCTACACAATCGGTACAACAAGGAAAGTGTACACTATTCTACACAATCGGTACAACAAGGAAAGTGTACACTATTCTACACAATCGGTACACAAGGAAAGTGTACACTATTCTACACAATCGGTACAACAAGGAAAGTGTACACTATTCTACACAATCGGTACAACAAGGAAAGTGTACACTATTCTACACAATCAGTACAACAAGGAAAGTGTACACTATTCTACACAATCGGTACAACAAGGAAAGTGTACACTATTCTACACAATCAGTACAACAAGGAAAGTGTACACTATTCTACACAATCAGTACAACAAGGAAAGTGTACACTATTCTACACAATCGGTACAACAAGGAAAGTGTACACTATTCTACACAATCAGTACAACAAGGAAAGTGTACACTATTCTACACAATCAGTACAACAAGGAAAGTGTACACTATTCTACACAATCAGTACAACAAGGAAAGTGTACACTATTCTACACAATCAGTACAACAAGGAAAGTGTACACTATTCTACACAATCAGTACAACAAGGAAAGTGTACACTATTCTACACAATCAGTACAACAAGGAAAGTGTACACTATTCTACACAATCGGTACAACAAGGAAAGTGTACACTATTCTACACAATCAGTACAACAAGGAAAGTGTACACTATTCTACACAATCAGTACAACAAGGAAAGTGTACACTATTCTACACAATCAGTACAACAAGGAAAGTGTACACTATTCTACACAATCAGTACAACAAGGAAAGTGTACACTATTCTACACAATCGGTACAACAAGGAAAGTGTACACTATTCTACACAATCGGTACAACAAGGAAAGTGTACACTATTCTACACAATCGCTACAACAAGGAAAGTGTACACTATTCTACACAATCGGTACAACAAGGAAAGTGTACACTATTCTACATAAACGAACAAGTTACCCGCCAAGACATGGCGACAACTAATTATGTTGTGTTCTTTCTGCTAAAGCCCTGATGACGTCAATAAATTATCATGTGATCATCTCATTCATTTTCGTTTTGTTTCAGAAGTATGGAAACACGAAAACAGTGGCACGAAAGCTTACCAGCTTAATCTATAACGAGCAATGAGGCTTCACTGGCTAAATATATAAATATATGGCGGAGGCACTTAACCATACTTACCACAACTGTTTAATATAAATATATGGTGGAGGCACTTAACCATACTTACCACAACTGTTTAATATAAATATATGGCGGAGGCACTTAACCATACTTACCACAACTGTTTAATATAAATATATGGTGGAGGCACTTAACCATACTTACCACAACTGTTTAATATAAATAAGGAAAATTCCAGAAATGTTGTCGCCGACAAGCAAGAAAGAAAGAAATATTTCTGTTAAAAAAATTCCCGTGCATGAAATATATTGAGAAGAAGTGTGTTATTTAAACGGGCGTGCAATTTGTTCCACGGCCGTAATGGGCTATGAAAAGATTGTAACTCTAGTGGGAAAAGATAGGACTAACGTTAATAATAAGGCAGTTAATATAGTTAAAAATAAAAGAAATTTGTAAAAGTGTATATTCTCAGTTATCCAAAGTGAATCAAAGCCCATGTTCACCCGAGTGAGGCAACATTATCATCTGACTCCAAGTAAAAAAAAAGAAAAAAAAAGTAAAAGGAAACAGGTTCAAGTGTGAAACTTTTTCTTCTTCTTCTCGTTCGCTGTTGTTTAGTAATGTCTACACAAGAAGTCCGGGTCTCAAAGCAGTGTGAAACTTCAATAATGTTTAAAGTATAAAAGTAAAAATTACATGATCATTGTTTAGATGCCATTCTTGTAATTAAAAATATTAAAATAAGTCCCATAGCAGTACCTGCTGTAGAGGAGTGAAGTGTTAGATACTTCACTATACTAGGTCCAGCTTTAAGAGGTAGTGTGACCAGTTTCATTCCTCGCTGCCTTAGCCTTCCATAACTCAAGAGCAGAGTCAGGTACGGTACCCAGTTCTAACTACGTAGACTGGAGCGTGACGCTGCCGTGTTTCGATCCTGGAACCGAGAGAGGCAAGCTGCTCTAACCGCTTACCCAATCAAACGCTCGTCGTGAACTCTACTTGTCTCAGATCTCATTCATCTGACAGGGTGTTTTATCTCAAGTTATTATCTCATTTCAAGTGTTACACCAGACTTATCCAGCACTTGAACATATTAAACACCCCTCATGCGTTATATTGACCCAACTGTAACCACCCTTGCGAGTCAGTTCAGGATATGCTGCTCAATTGCCCAGGACTCACCACACAAAGAAATATGCACTTTATGTCTTCAGTCCTGCAGAAACCTGAGTCTACACACAAAGTGTTTGGCGTCTAATCGGAAAGAAGCTAGAAAGTGTTCGTCCGGATAGCAGAATTCGCAAGATATTACATCATAAATTTCCCAAGTTACAAGGAAGGATATCCACGCCCACATTTTTACACATCGGTAGCGCTAGCATTTTATTTATCTGTTTATCAAGTTCACGTACTCACAAGTTCATTCGTTCATATATCAGGTTCAACTCACCCAAAAGCTTATTACTTGAACCAATTTCAGTTACTCAATATGTCAGTGCATGAAGTGAATTCATCTACTCTAAACGTGTATTGCACGATGTAAATTAATTTAATCATACGTCATTGCTCGAAGCCTACTTGTACCAGAAGATCATTTCGTGAAAAATTCAAGTAAATGCAGTGCTTTCTTCAAGATCAGATAGCATTCAGTTTCCTGAGACACATTTCAACCGTTTGTCTACGTTAGAAAGATTTCAAAGTGTCGATGGACAATACACCTTTCACGTTTCCCACACCTACAGGTGTGATATTTACAGCAATAAGTACTCGGATTTGAGATTAAAAAATACTTTGAAAAAAGACTTCTACATTGGACAGTCAGTGCATACTTTGTATAAGCAAAAAGTGGATGAAATTTGAAAGAATTAAGGACTTCTTTTCTTGACGAGCCAATTTCTGGAGGCCTTCTTGATAATACCCCATAGACCATATCCATCATACACATATCATACTGTGGCGGTACAACAATAGGACACATATAGAAAGTAGAGACTGACAGATAGTATAGAGTTTCTTATCATCATGATAAGACATATACAGAAAGTGGAGATTGATAGGACATTACAGAAAGTAGACATTGATAGGACATATACAGAAAGTGGAGATTGATAAGACATATACAGAAAGTGGAGATTGATAGGACATATATAGAAAGTAGAGATTGATAGGATATACGAGTATATAGAAAGTAGAGATTGATAGGACATATATTGTAAGTGGAGATTGATTGGACATATATAGAAAGTACAGATTGATAGGACATATATAGAAAGTGGAGATTATTTGGACATATTTAGAAAGTGCAACCGAGTGTTACCGGGGCCCGAAAGGGGAGCAAAGAATAGTAATACTGTACCCTACAATGTATGTCGTAAAAAGCGACTAAGGAGGGTTGGGCAAAGGGCTGGTTACCCTATCCCGTAAAACACTTTTTACCAAAAAAAACATGTGCCAGTGGAACAGGAGTTGAGAAGAAGACGCTGGCGATTGATAGGACACACATTGAAGAGATCTGTTAATAGTATTACAAGGCAGTCCTAGTTCTGGAATCCACAGGGAAAGAGAGGCAGAGGTAGACCAGAAAACACACGGAGAAGAGAACTGGATACAGAGGTGAAAATGATGAGGTAAACATGGAAAGAACTTGACCGGATGGCACAGGACAGGAAGACTTGGCATGTAATTGTTGAAGGCATATGCACCTCGGGGTGCTAAAGGGTATTGATTGACTGATTGATATAGAAAGTGGATATTGGTTGAACATATACACAAAGTGGAGATTGATTAAACATATATAGAAAATGGAGATTGATTGGACATACATGCGAAGTGGAGATTGATAGGACATATATAGAAAGTGGAGATTGATAGGACATACATAGAAAGTGGAGATTGATAGGACATATATAGAAAGTGCAGATTGATAGGACATATATAGAAAGTGAAGATTGAATGGACATATACAGGAAGTGGAGATTGATTGGACAAATACAGAAAAGCGGAGATTGATTGGACATATTTAAAAAAAAAATTGGAGATTGATTGGACATATTCAGACAGTGGAGATTGACAGGGCATATATAGAAAATGGAGATTGATAGGACATATATAGAAAGTGGAGATTTATAGGACATATATAGAAAGTCACAAAATTAAGATTATACCAGAGCTGCGTGCTTTCTGTGCTTCTCTATGGTGCGGAATGCTGGAGAGTCACAGAGAAGGAAATGTCAAAATTGTCCTCTTTTCACACAACATGCCTAAGAAAAATTCACCGCATTTTTTGGCCGAATACCATCACCAACCAAGATCTGCTTACTCGTAGCAAGCAAGAGGACATGCACACCATCATAGCTGGCAGACGCTGGAGCTGGGTTGGTCATGTCCTCAGAAGAGACCCCGATGCCATCACAAGAACAGCTATGCTTTGGACCCCTGAAGGAAAGCGAAAGAGAGGCCGACCAAAAACAACTTTGCGGAGGACTGTGGAGGCTGAGATGCAAAGAATGAACCAGAGTTGGGGCACTGTACGAAAGATGGCCACCGACCGTGCAAAGTGGAATCAATTTGTTGTTGCCCTACAAGACGCCACTAGGCGTGATGGCCACTGACTGCTTTGACGGTCGGTGGTTAAGGATCGAAGAAGAAGATATAGAAAGTGGAGATTGATAGGGCATATAGAGAAAGTGGAGATTGATAGGCTATATAAAGAAAGTGGAGATTGATAGGAAATATGCATTAAGTGGAGATTGAATGAACATATACAAAAAAGTGGAGATTGATAAGGCATATATAGAAAGTGAAATTGATAGAACATAAAAATAAAGTGGAGATTGATAGAGCGTATATAGAGAGTGGAGATTGATAGGACATATATATAGAAAGTGACAATTGAAAAGGAAATATGACAGTGGAGATTGATAAGACATATACACAAAGTGGAAATTGATAGGTGTCGCGAGAGGGTAGATGGTTAAAGAACTTGATAAGATATCCTGGACATAAAGGTGTATCAGATGATACCAGGGTAGTGCCAGATAAGAGTCTGGTCTTATCAGTAATACCCCCTTCTCTGAAAAGAGTAAGGGTGTATAGACAACAAAGGTAGGGTCAAGCTGTAAAAGTTCCCAGAGAAGATGATAATGTAGTACTCTGAGTCCTTATTTGCTACCTCTCCAGATCCTCCTCTGTTAATATGGTAGTTATTATTGTTATTAACTCTGCTAGGGGTAATTATTTAATTAAATTCACCAACAAGGACTATAACTTAACTTAAATAATTTAAGTAAGTCTGCTGGTAAATATTTACAATTTATTTGTATATTTACTCTGTTCTGTTTGAAAAGTTTTAAAAGAAATCATATTACAACATTAAATAAAAAATAAAATGTTCAACAAAGTTTTTCACTGAATTAAGATGTGTATCTCTTGCTTGATTGATCTCTCTCTGATTAAGTAATATTTGTTAATTTCACAGTTCTGATTGAAGATCTACACTGCTATAGTCATCACAAAATGTTTTATTTTATGTTTGGTGAACTAGGATATGCTGTACAGTTGCCTTTGTGGGCAACTTATCTGAGTCACTGAAGATGGCTCTCTCTGATACTGGATAGAATTAATTGCTGAAATTCTTCCAAGTGGTATACACGAGATGTCTGGCCCTCTGACATAGACCGGCACTGCATCCGTCGTAACCTCAGTAAGAGATGCCTCTTGTATATTTGTTAGGTTTATAGGATAAAACCTGAAACGAAGTTAAATGCAATCCCTGTATTTTTCTATAACTATCCCTCTATGACACAGATGGGGATGATAGACAGTTTCAGACAGAGTGCTAGCATATGCACAAGATATAATATAGTAACAACAATCAATTCAGTTCACTGTGATAATAAATTTCTTCTACATCCTTATTTATAATCCTTTTTTCATGATCCGCCTCCCTACAATAATTTGGTCGTGAATAAAACTACTAAGTAATATATCAAACTATACAGTAATCCAATTCCTTTCATCCTTCCTTATGTTCCTGGTATGTGTGTCATTCCATTAAGAAATACTTCTTTAAATACATTTCTAAACTTACAGACACACTTTGGCCATCATTATCAATTATTTTGAATATTTCCCAAGGCTGGCTTTGCCTCCAGAATTACATACAAGCCTGTAAGTTCACCAGCAACACACTGTAATGTTCTAACACATCTATACACTTCCTATCGTACAGGTGTATTAATCACTAGAAATACACATAATTATATATATATATATATATATATATATATATATATATATATTCGTTCTTACCCTCAGGCACACACAGACGAGCTGTTAATGGCTGTTTAAGGTCTGCTTTCAAGTACAGAAGGCAAATCGCTTCCACTAACACTTGCTTTCTTTTGCCGCTCGCTGTCGCTTTCAAATATTGTGACTGACCTGATTCTGTTAGACACGCGCTATAAATAGTGTGGCCTCGAGCGTCCGAGGTGGTTCCCCAACGAATGTGTTTTGTGTTCAGAAAATATTGGTAAATTTTGCCTATTGTGCAAATCAGGAAAACTAAGATTTTACTTATCTAAGTTATTCCTGGAGCGATTTTATTCATCTAAAGTTTAAAATACGCCCTATATTATTCTACATATTTCTAGTAAACAACCTTTTTCAAGGTGTTGCGCACATATTCTTTTGTGAGGCGCACAGATTACTGTAAGTACGCATACAAATGAAAAATGTATTTATTTGTCTGATAAAAATATATTTATCTTTGAATTCACGATTTTCAGTCTAAGGGACAGAACTCAGATTAGTCGATGTGGATTCATTATGTGAGTTATCGGTTCTTGTATCTTTCCTGAATATCGAACTCAGCGTAGAAATCTAGGTTTACAGCGATCTATTCTTTGTTTGGTTAGAAATAGATTGTTCTTGCTTCAGAATATCTATGACCCGAATCTATGTGTATTTCTTGTCTATGTAGGACGAGTCTGTCTTATATCTTAATATCTTTGTATGACTAAGTCGAACTATATCTTCGGTGTCGAACTTGGGGTCAAAGGTTGTTCGGCGGATGTGTCGCTAGGGGAGTAGGTGAGAAGGTTCCGCCCTGTTGGGGTGCTGAGTGTTTTGTAGCGGCCTGTCGCCGAAAAGTGATCTCTATATTAATGGGGAAAGAGGTAGTCTCTTTAGACATATCATGTATGATTCACCCCAGTGTTTATTCTTACTGCCAAGGAATGGCAGAATCATATTCTAGTGTATTTCTGATACCAAGGTAAAGACGCATTTCTTATGAACTTTTCCTGAGGCATTGTATTCGATGAACAGTCGTACGGTTGTACGTTTAGATGAATGTTAACCAGATGAAGATGACATTCATACCTAGCAGCACCATATTATGTGATGAAGTCAATAGTATCTATGGTAGAATCTACAAAGCAATGAGGACATTTGATGTATGATCCGCTTTGATTGTGCTTCATAGTTTGTATCCTGGGTGAGCGACAACTCACTGGGAGGAGAAGCCATTTTGAATTCTATATTTTTCAATCATCGAGGAGAGAACAGGGATGCCCCCTTACTATCACCTGATGAGTCCAGAGATCACTGCTACAGAAGAGAACCCACTACTAGTGGTTCAATATTATTATCAAAGAAATATGTGCTAAACTTTATCTATATAAAGCTTCGCTAGACGAGGTTAGGTCTAGGAACCATCTTGAACCTTGGTTATGAACTGACGTGTTGTCAGTAAAGTCAGACGATATATATATTGGTATTACGGAGTGCTTGTCTACTGACATTCCATTTGTACTGTTATGCAACATGAATGCCCATGTGATAGGGTATTTCATTGATCAACATTATTATGATTTATGCCAACCTGTTTCCTGTTCCTGTGCCGTCGAAGTGTGTGTCCATTAAATACAAGAAAACGTAAACAGTAGTTCGTCTTACACTTCCTGCCACGAGTGAGTGAGATTGCCCTACTGTCAACTCTCAGAACATTTTCCAGCATTCGCGTACTGTTGTATCCTCACTCCAAATCAATACACCACTGCGTAGGTCGAGTTGACCTTTTGTTGTCTTCATGTTTGACAACACTCTTCGAACACGATTGCAATCATCCAAGCAACACTGGTGACCGAAGATTAGACCATATCAACACTGCTCATTATCAAGGAGTAGACCTTATCAACTGGTAGCCAGTATGGCTCGTTATCAACTGGTGGGCCAGCTTTCTGGGTTTGACCTCGCAGAAGTTGAGAAGTCAACAGACTACTGAGACCAGACCGTTTCCTGTGGCTGATACGACACACCTACAGTACTAGTTTGCACTTTGTCACGTGACCTGTCGAGCAAATACTGTAACTAGGTCAGCGCTTGTTGACATTTTTCGCTGTACAGACTACATTATATAGAACAGTGGGATCAAGTGAATATTTAACTGTGTTGGCAGGAAATGAAGTACTATTGAGCTGAGAAGTCCTACATTTGTTAGTTATTGTACACATCAACGGTGGAGCTTCTATTGTGATTAATTTTGTAATAGTAAGGCCAGAATTTGTTATTCCTTAAAGTGCCAATTTATTTTGATTGAGAACTGAGCCTTCTCTGCAACACTCTATCCACAACATATTGCATTATATGATGTATGTATTGATATTACATGTATTTATATATTTATGTTTACATGTTTATATGTAATAGTTGTTTATGTCGTGGGCGGTTGGTGAGGTGACTAGTATAGAATATACCGAGTCATATTGGTCCTATATTAGTGTTCTATAGGGAGCAATTTTCTTAATTGAAAATTTGCTGCAACATCTGTTGCTATTTTTTGTTAGCTGTGAAGACTGTGCTTATCGTTGTTTTTGTGATATTTTTTCTGTTCTTCAGTTTTGTTTTGATTTGTTTGCATTTGTAGATCTACCCTTTCCTATAATTTAGTTCTATACACATTTATATTTATACACTGTGACGTCATTTGTGTTGTTGTTATCCCTTTGCAGTTGTCATCACAGATTCTGTGATTATTTTCATTGATTTTCCTATTTGATTTATTTGATTTCTGCAAATGTTTTCATATTGTCTTTCTTATTTGTACTTTATGTATGTTGTTGGTTGACATGTACTATAGAATATACTTGATCATACACTACTAGCTGTGTAGTGAACTTATGAGAAATAATCAACTGATGACTAATTGCTGTTACTAAAGGTACACAGTTGATTATACAAGACCTTATTTAAAGGCTTGTTTCCAACAGAGATTGGGATTGTGAGCTAATTAATCAAGTTCATTTAGAACTTGTTCCTGTTTACTTGGTAATAGATTACATTATTGTTTCAAGTGATTGCTATCATTATTAGACATCATGTCTACATTGGAATACTTTATTGCACAAGGGAAATCCCTTGATAAGTCTGGTAAGGAATTAGAGGAGTTTGCAACTGCTCAATTTGCCATGGTATTAAAGTCAGAAGAAAAGAAGCAAAAAGAGGAAAATAAATGGAAAGCAGAAGTTGAACAAAAGAAGATAGATGCTGAGAATTTAAGATTGCAGATGCAAGCTGAGGAGAGAAAAGCTGCTGCTGAGGAGAAAAAAGCTGCTGCTGAGGAGAGAAAGCTTCAAATGGAAGAAAAAAAATAGAAGCTGAAGAAAGGAGATTAGACAGAGACGCTGAGGAGAGAAAAGCAATGAGAGAACATGAACATCAAAAAGAACTTTTAGCATTTGAGTTAAAAAAATTGAAATTGACAAATATGAGTAATGTTAATCAGTCAAATGGTAATAGTGGTAAACCCTTTACTTATAAGGTCAAGGTACCAGCGTTCAATCCTTCCAGTGACGATATTACATTCTGGCTGGATCGTTTTGAACGCTCTTGTCGAGCTCATAATGTGGATAAATCACAATATGCTAACCAATTATCAGAAAATTTGAAAGGTGATTCTCTGACTAGTTTAAGTTTGGTTGAAGAGGCTGACAAGGATAATTATGATGTTATTAGAGCAGCCTTATTGAAAAAATATCAATTAACAGAGGAAGGTTACCGTATTTTGTTTAAGAAAATGGTACCTGAATCAGGGGTAGAATTATCAGAATTCATTGCAAGGACACGTCTTACATTTAACCGTTGGATTGAGTTGTCCAAAACAGAAAAGACATATGAAGCCCTTATGGACTTGTTGCTCAGGGACAAGATTACGTGAAGTGTTAATAAACCATTCCTTGAATTCCTACATGAGCGTAAACCCAAGACACTAAAAGAAATGCAAGAATATTGTGACCAGTACGTCACGGCACACCCTGACGTAACTCTTAGCAACACTAAGATTAAAGAGAGTATGCCGGTTGCTTCAGCAACAACATACAATTCTAATTACTCACACAAATTTCAGGGACCACAAAACAGGTTTGGGAAAAAAGGTAACCATAATAGTTATCAAAACTAAAGTAACCAATCATTTCAGGGTTCTTCTGCTAAGAACTGGAGACAAGCTGACAGCCCTCGATACAGAGGTGGTCATAATTATAGAAATTTCTGCAGAGGAAGTCATTATAGAACCTTTCCAAGTCATCCATCATGGAGACAACAAGACCATAGTTATAGAGATACTCATTATAATGAATATGATAATGGTAACCATGAGAACTATGACTCAAACCCAAATAGGGGTTACAATAGAGGAAATAATAATGATTACAGAGGCAATAATAATCGAGGTAGATCACAATACAAAAAACATAAATCACATTATCAGGCAAACTCTGCACAGCAAGAGTCACATGAAGCCTATAAACAGACTAAAGATAATAATGATGCTAATAATATGGCATGTTTCGCTTTTGATTTTGGGAGAGCATCTCAGTGCCCCCAATGCAAAACATTATTTGAACCAACTACGGTGTCCACTTTAAGTTGTGGCCATCCTCTTCCCGCTCTTCCTGCGTCAGTCGCGCATGATGGAAGAGGTTCTCTTGTCTTACATAAAGGTTTAGTAAATGACAATCCAGTCTCAGTTCTTTTTGATTCTGGATGCACCACAATTGGTGTTAGGCAGTCGCTTGTAGATCCTTCTCGTGCCACTGGAAAAGTAGTCAAATGTGTAACATTTGGCGGCACCTTAGAGAAATACTCTACTGCTATCATTAGGATTGCTACTCCTTTCTTTACAGGAGATGTACACGCATGTCTTCTGCCGAATCCGATCGCTGATCTTATCATCGGTCGTATTCACGGAGTCAAAGAATGCACTCCACAACAGATTTCCGTTTGGGAAAAACAAAATATGCAAACTGCTAATGCTGTAGTCACTAGAGCTCAGGCTCTTAATATGCCTCAAATTTCATCTACTGAAGATAATGAAGTGCATAACCAAGATGATCCCTTGGTAATTTCTCGTGACTCATTTATTAAACAGCAAGAAGATGATCCGACTCTAAAGAAATTCTTCAATCTTGCAACAAAAGGTGATCCGAATAAAGATACAAAGCGTAAATCTTGGATTACAAAGAAGAATGGCGTACTTGTACGTATGGTGCAAGACTCCGCTAAGTCAAGTCATTCTCAGATTCTTGTTCCCAAGAATTTGAGAGTTAAAATTTTGCAGCACGCTCACGACTCTCAGTGTGCTGGACATATGGGTTTTTCCCGTACAAAGTCAAGAGTTCTTGCGGCTTTCTTTTGGCCTTTTGTGAACAAAGACATACGGATTTATTGTCGATCTTGTAAAGTATGTCAAGAAGTTAAATCCAAAGGTCCACGCCATGATGTACCTATTCAGGCTGCAGACATTCCTATTCGACCATTTCAGAAAATGGCGATAGACATCATTGGTCCATTTAAGATCAAATCTGCTAGAGGACATCAGTTTATCTTAACGTGTGTGGACATGTGCACACGTTGGCCAGAGGCTATTCCTCTGAAGAGCATTACTACTGCTGACATTGCAGATGCTCTTTGGCTTATATTTTCTCGTCTGGGATTTCCCGGAGAAATATTGTCAGACCATGGCACCCAACTAATATCGGATACCATGTCTCAAGTAATGTCGACTCTGCAGATAGAGAGATCCTTGAGTAGTATATATCATCCTATGTCCAATGGGATAGTCGAACGGCTAAATAGAACACTCAAAAACTTACTAGGGAAGATAACTGAAGATCATCCTCAAGATTGGGACAGGGTTTTACCCGCGGCCCTCTTCGCTTACAGAGAGGTCCCCAATGAACATACAGGATTTTCTCCCTTTGAACTTGTCTTTGGAGCGCGACCGCGCGGCCCTATGTCTTTGCTTCATGATCTCATAACCACTGATAATATTACCGATGACACAAAATCTTCTTACGAATATGTCATCGCGCTGAGACAAAAGATTATCGAAGCATGCAAATTGGCAACTTCTTCTTCTGAATTTGCTAAGCAGAAGGCAAGACAATTTGCCAATAAGAAAAGAACCTTACGACAACTTTGTCCTGGTGACAAAGCATTTGTTTTGCTACCTTGTAGGGAAAACAGACTTCTTATTTCTTGGAAAGGTCCATACGATATAATCTCGAAAATTTCCGATGTTGACTACATTGTCGATATTGATGGAAAGCATAAAACCGTCCACATCAATATGCTTACGGAATTCCATGAACGTCCGGATTATTTACAGCCTATTTTCCAGGCGACGGACGATTCACCAGTCCAACATGGTCATTACTCATCACTGTCCGTAATACAGGATGAGGAAACAAGTTTTTCGGATGTTAATCTTCCGCTTCCGATGATTCCACTTCATTCTAGTGAATCATGGAAAAACGTTACTGTTTCTCCGGATTTGTCTCTAGGAGAACAGCGACAAGTTTCGGCTATGTTACAAACATTTCAGGATGTCCTTACTGACATTCCTGGACAAACTCATGTCATTGAACATGACATTATTCTAACTGACCATAATCCTATTAGGGTCAGACCTTATCCTATCCCTATACATTTTCAAGCACAGGTTGAGAAGGAGTTGGATGAGATGATAGATTTAAAAATAATTGAACCATCCACTTCTGCATATTCTTCGCCGATGGTTATTGTTCGAAAAAAAGACAATAACATACGTCTTTGCGTTGACTATCGCAAATTGAATCAAGTTACGAAGTTCGATGCTGAACCTATGCCTTTACTAGAAGAGCTACTTACTAGGCTTTCTAAATCTCATTTTTTCACTAAACTAGATTTGTCCAAAGGATATTGGCAAGTTCCTTTATCTGAACGCGCCAAACCTTTTACTGCTTTTTCTACACCTAGAGGCCTTTTTCAATGGAATTTCATGCCTTTCGGCCTTATGAACGCACCAGCTACATTCGTACGCATGATGCGTCGAATCCTATCTTATCGGTCAGATGTCATCGCGTTCCTAGACGACATCTGTCTTTTCAGCGATACTTGGGAAGATCACTATTCGGGGTTAGTTGAATTACTATCTACTTTACGCGAGTATAACCTGACAGCGAAACCCTCTAAAGCCTGCATTGGTTTTAGCGAAATTTCTTTCCTAGGCCATCAAGTTGGTCATGGTTTCCTAAAGACAGAGGACTATAATATCACTAAGATACTTAACATCTCTATTCCTAAGACTAAAAAGCAAGTGCGAAGTCTCTTAAGTCTTATTCAATTTTATGGAAGATTCATTCTGAATCTATCCTCTATCATGGCATCTCTTTCTACACTACTAAAAAAAAGGGTCGCCTAATATGGTCCACTGGTCTCAGGAATGCCAATCCTCTTTGGATAAGATTAAAAATTTGTTTTCAACACCACCTATTTTAGTGTTACCTACTACAGATAAGACATTTGTTCTTCGTAGTGACGCTTCATCCACTGGAATTGGAGCAGCACTAATGCAAGAGTACTCTGGAACTCTGCATCCAGTAATGTATATCTCTAGAAAACTTAATGCTGCAGAAAGGAATTATTCGGTTTTAGACCGTGAACTATTGGCTATGGTTTGGTCAATACTCAAACTACAAATATTCCTTCTAGGCGCACATTTCATAGTAGAAACCGATCAGAAAGCTCTTACGGCTATACAGAGTAAAAATTTGAAGAGCTCGAGGTCTACTCGATATGCAATTGCTCTTCAATCTTTTCATTTTTCGGTACGAGCTATCCGTGGATCAGATAATGTGATGGCAGACATTTTGTCTAGATGCCCACATGATTCCACCTAACTGTTGAGTCTTGGACTTCTTAACACTTCCAACTCGACAACAGTTTTTCTTTTCTATATCAAGATAAATACACATTATAATTTGTAATATAGTGATTGTATCACTACTATCATTATGTTCATTGATATATATATATTCACCGATACTCGTTGATGATTTTTCTTTTTTGTCAATCTTGTACTTATAATGCTTAAATATGAAATTGTTATATGCATTGTGTCATTGCAGGTATAGTAGTATGCGTTGGTGACACCTCCCTGGAAACATTTATGCTTAAGAGAAATGCTTTCTCTGAGAGGTTGAGATGTATTCTCACCAGTCGATCTATATTTCGACTTTGCCTTAATTTGGCTTATAAATTCCAGATATTTCTCATCTGCGCAGTATTTGTGCGTTGTGAGCCTATTATATGTTGCTCTCAGATGGAAAAAAAATGATTTTCATTTTTTTCCCGGGGGTGTGGTAGTCTGTTGCGCACATATTCTTTTGTGAGGCGCACAGATTACTGTAAGTACGCATACAAATGAAAAATGTATTTATTTGTCTGATAAAAATATATTTATCTTTGAATTCACGATTTTCAGTCTAAGGGACAGAACTCAGATTAGTCGATGTGGATTCATTCTAAGAGTTATCTGTTCTTGTATCTTTCCTGAATATCGAACTCAGCGTAGAAATCTAGGTTTACAGCGATCTATTCTTTGTTTGGTTAGAAATAGATTGTTCTTGCTTCAGAATATCTATGACCCGAATCTATGTGTATTTCTTGTCTATGTAGGACGAGTCTGTCTTATATCTTAATATCTTTGTATGTCTAAGTCGAACTATATCTTCGGTGTCGAACTTGGGGTCAAAGGTTGAGCGGCGGATGTGTCGCTACGAGAATGTGAGAAGGTTCCGCCCTGTTGGGGTGCTGAGTGTTTTGTAGCGGCCTGTCGCCGAAAAGTGATCTCTATATTAATGGGGAAAGAGGTAGTCTCTTTAGACATATCATGTATGATTCACCCCAGTGTTTATTCTTACTGCCAAGGAATGGCAGAATCATATTCTAGTGTATTTCTGATACCAAGGTAAAGACGCATTTCTTATGAACTTTTCCTGAGGCATTGTATTCGATGAACAGTCGTACGGTTGTACGTTTAGATGAATGTTAACCAGATGAAGATGACATTCATACCTAGCAGCACCATATTATGTGATGAAGTCAATAGTATCTATGGTAGAATCTACAAAGCAATGAGGACATTTGATGTATGATTCGCTTTGATTGTGCTTCATAGTTTGTATCCTGGGTGAGCGACAACTCACTGGGAGGAGAAGCCATTTTGAATTCTATATTTTTCAATCATCGAGGAGAGAACAGGGATGCCCCCCTTACTATCACCTGATGAGTCCAGAGATCACTGCTACAGAAGAGAACCCACTACTAGTGGTTCAATATTATTATCAAAGAAATATGTGCTAAAATTTATCTATATAAAGCTTCGCTAGACGAGGTTAGGTCTAGGAACCATCTTGAACCTTGGTTATGAACTGACGTGTTGTCAGTAAAGTCAGACGATATATATATATTGGTATTACGGAGTGCTTGTCTACTGACATTCCATTTGTACTATTATGCAACATGAATGCCCATGTGATAGGGTATTTCATTGATCAACATTATTATGATTTATGCCAACCTGTTTCCTGTTCCTGTGCCGTCGAAGTGTGTGTCCATTAAATACAAGAAAACGTAAACAGTAGTTCGTCTTACACTTCCTGCCACGAGTGAAAGAGATTGCCCTACTGTTAACTCTCAGAACATTTTCCAGCATTCGCGTACTGTTGTATCCTTACTCCAAATCAATACACCACTGCGTAGGTCGAGTTGACCTTTTGTTGTCTTCATGTTTGACAACACTCTTCGAACACGATTGCAATCATCCAAGCAACACTGGTGACCGAAGATTAGACCATATCAACACTGCTCTTTATCAAGGAGTAGACCTTATCAATAGGGCATATATAGAAAGTGGAGATTGATAGGACTTACATAGAAAGTGGAGATTGATAGGACATATTTAGAAACTGGAGATTAATAGAACATTTACCAAAAGTGGAGATTGATAGGACATATACAGAAAGTGAAGATTGTTAAGGCACACACAGAAAGTGGAGATTGATAGGTGTTACGTACATTTATTACCTAAGGGGGTAGTCTTCGGTCCTGCCAAATGTACGCACCAGTCTTAATATAGTTATATTATTTGTGCGTTCGATTGATTCACGCACTGACGTGCACAATGCAGTGTGAGTTGCTTTGGACGCACGGGTAACCTAGTTTAGGGATTGTGACGTCATGTTTTGTATGGGGCAGTACGGACCATGTTGATGTCCGTGGAATATTTCTTGTATTCGTGGCAAGTTGGTGGAAGCCATTATTTCTATTGATATATATATATTGGTCTTCATGTCGAAGCCAATAGTGGAAGTATCATGTAAGTGTCGCCCCATTTCACATTGAATGTTTATCGATTTTTAATTGAAGTATCAGGCCGCTCCTAGTTATGGTCTAGCGGGAATCCATCGTAGTATGTCATTCCTAGAATGGACAAACGGAGTCGATTGCCTTGTTTGAATTACCGTAGAGGGAGGATACCTACGAGGAAACGAAGTTAATTGATTTTGTATGCTCCACACGTTTTAATATGCCGTTTCGCCAATGCCAAAGTCATGGCATGGATTTTGGGAGAGGTTAGTCAACAGAAGACTCTAACCTGATTGTATTGCCGTGTATGACTTTGTCTGGATTATATATATATGCTACATAAGTATTGTATGAAGAAAGTCTGGGAATTTTACGGGTATGATATCAAAGATTGATCCTTGAACATGAATCCGTTTACCACGATAGACGTCCTTGGAAGAAGGTCAACGGACTTCATTGTAAATGTATATTAGCGGGTAACAGAAGTGATCCTCAGCTCACTTGGATAGAAGAGGACTTGATTGTTGAAGAATCTCCAAGAATTTAAGAGTATGATCAGCAACTTTAAAGTATGACATTTGCATCTGTAATCTGTAACCATGATCGTCTTGTCTGTTCCACTCCGTATGTGTCACGTTAAATAAAAATATATGTACAGTCATCACAGACTTGTGTGCTGCCAGTAAGTGACCAGTTAAACACTACTTGTTGGAGTTCGTTTTGAAGAACATTTTCTGACATTTTTGTTCCTTTGCAACCATTCGCGTAATGAAGTTCTTTACCACTAGAATGAACGACCCCAACAGTAAATGGTATGCCAGTGTGGTCTGGAAATAAATAATTTCACAGGAACGTACTCAATCCAAGTATCGGTTGAAAAGAAGATTTGAACTTTCAAGGCGACAACATCTCAAACTTGGAACCTAGTGTGATGATGAATCAGAATCAACTTACGGTTACCAAATGCTCAAGGTCATCAATCAACCTCCACGTCAAGTTTTACAGTGACTGACTGCCTTGGGATCACCTATTCGTCATTATTACGTGAGAGCTGTTATTATATACGCAGAGCGAAGTATTTTATCCTCAGACGTACATCCACGGAGACGAGGCACATTGTTTTTTTCCCGGCACACGCGAGATGAGTATAACGTGCTTTCGTTGTACATTTTATTACTTTTAGCTGTGCCTTCTATAGTTATGTCCATCTTTACATTTTCCATGTTATATGTTATATGTTGTACATTCGTCGTGGGAGGTAGGGAGGTTGATCTGACGAACGAGATCCATCTCGAAGCCAATTCGGGCTCTTCGTCAGACGTTCTGTAGGGCTCAACTTGTAAGTTTCAATTGAGCGATAATTCCGGTCCAAGGCTAGAAACCTTGCCGAAGTTCCGATCGCTAATTGTTCCTTATGATAGTATCTGTTTAGCTGTTTCGTCACGTTTACTTGTTGTTTTTGGTAGTTATTTTTACTCGTATTTAGTTTTATGATGAATTTTGTTTGTATTATGCGTCCGTCTCACCTTTCCTGTCGTTCAGTTTTTTTTACAAAACCTATGTTTTTACACTGTATTGTCAATTGTCCTGTTGAGTATCTGATCGTAGTTGTCATCGTAAATTTTTACGATATTCTATTTTAGTTATACATTTCTAATTTTGTTGATTTCTACGATTGTGTTCACTCGTCTTTGATTATCGTGTCTTGTCGGTAATGTTTCTATTGTCTTTCACGTTGTTGCTTTCATGACATTTCATTACATAAATTACTATATTGATTATTGATATATTTCATAACTATATGATAACAAAAGATACCGTTCTAGGACAGGAACGAAGAACACTTGTTATAGTAACAAGGTTAATTAATTTACATTGATTAATTATCATTTTATAAATCAAGAGAGTATTGTGACTACTTATAAAGCATAATGTATTCACTAGATTATTTCATTAAGCAAGCAAAAGCTCTTCAGATGGCTCCTGATGAAGCAAAAGCATTTGCACTTGCAGAATATAAGAAAGCTCAAGAAATAGAAGCCGAACAGAGAAAGTTAGAAACTTTAAGACTAGAAAAACTTCAATTTGAGGCAGATCAAAAACGGATTGAGGCTGAGGAGGATGAAAAGAAGAGGAAATTTATAGCTGAGGAAGAGGAGAAAAAAATGAGATTAGCCGCTGAATTAGAAGAGAAACGATTTCAGCGAGAGGCAGAACAGAAGCAAAGGGAGGCTGAAGAAAGACTTAAAATTGAGATGGAAGTTAAACAAAAGGAAATGGAAGTTAAACAAAAGGAAATGGAAAATAAACAAAAGGAAATGGAAGAAAGAAGATTAATAGCTGAACAAAATACATTACGACTTCAGCTTGAGATGGAAGAGAATGATAAAAAACGACAGCATGAACTAAAATTAGCAGAGTCAGAATATGAGAGACTTAGGTTAACTCAGGAAGCTAATTCTCAGAGAACTTTTGAAAGCCAAACTTCATCCAGACATGATCATTTTAAGGAAATTCACCTTAAATTACCTAAATTTAATCCCCCGTCGGATGACGTAATATTTTTCCTAGATAGATTTGAGGCCACTTGTAGGTCTTATAACGTGGATAAAACACTGTATTGCACATATTTATCCAGGTTACTTACTGGGGATGCTTTAGCAGTTTATCATACTACCAGTATTAATGAGAAGAATGATTATAATGCTCTTAGAGCCGCACTTCTGAAGAAATTTCAAATGACAGAAGATGAATACCGATTAAGATTTCGTACATTACTACCGCAATCAAGCAGAAATTTCAGTGATTTTCTGTCACAAATACGACTAACCCTAGAAAGATGGATCGAATTATCCAAAATTGAAAAGTCGTATGAAGGTCTCTTCGATTTACTGATGCGCGATAAGGTACTATCGTCTGTAAATCCTACATTTCTCGCATTTTTACACGAACGGAAACCTTTATCAATGAAAGACTTAGAAGAACATGCAAAAAATTTCTGCACTGCTCACCCAACCATGGATCTAAGTAATGCACAGATTAAGAATGAATTGCCTGTTGCTTTTGCAGCACAACAAAACAATTTTTCACGAAATCGTTCCTTTAGTGCTGACAGGTATGTCAATAAGGGAAATAATTACAATTTTAACAATGATAACTTTTACAAAGGGAAGCAATTTCAACAATCTGCTCCATTTAATGTTTCTTGGAACCAAGCTCACAGATCGCGAGATTTTGGTAACAATAATTTTAAAAATAATCAAGGACATTATAATAAACAAAACTGGAGATCAAGATCTCAGGGTCCGCAAAACAGACAAGGTTCTTGGAATAAAAATTTTAAAGAACATCATAACTTTAATTATACAAATTATCGGACTCATCCAAATTTTAACTCAAGCAGAAACGACAATTATGGCAATTTTAATGCAAATAATCAAAATCGATCGCGTCGTAGAGATAGATCGTCGAGTAATACGGGTAGACATTCTAATGTCGCTTTAAGTGATACACAGGCTAACATTGAACAGGGTAAAGTAGCTGAAACTCACAATGCTATGTCTTGTTCTCTTGATTGTACCCAGGTGAAAGACTGTCCAGAATGCTCGACTCTTTTCCAGCCTAAGGCGATCACGACGCTGCGTTGCGGACATACCTTGCCTAGTCTACCTGTAGTCTGTACGGCCACTGCTGCGTCAGTACACCAGGGACAGGGCTCTCTTAAGTTTAACAAGGGATTTGTCAACAACATTTCATGCTCTCTCCTATTTGACTCAGGTTGTAGTACTGTGGGCGTCCGGACTTCGCTGATCAACCCAAGTTGTGCCACGGGCAGGGTTGTCAAGTGTGTGACTTTTGGTGGCACCGTTGAAACATTTCCCACTGCTATTATTGACCTTAATACACCATTTTTTTTCAGGAAAGATCCAGGCATGTCTCCTTCCGAATCCAATTTGTGATGTAATACTTGGTCGCATACATGGTATTAAAGAGTGTACACCACAGCAAATTGCTGAATGGGAAGAGCGACATATTCAAACTGCAAATGCAGTAGTGACTAGAGCGCAAACTACTAATATGTCGCATGATACACCTATTGAACCTACAGTTCATACCACTTGTGATGATGATGCTCCTATTTCACGGGAGTTGTTTGCAACATTGCAAAAGAATGATGATTCATTAAAAAAAATTTTTTCAGTATGTGAACAAAAAGAATACCAGCAACAAACTTGCAAAATGTAGACATGACTTTATACTTAAAAATGGGATTTTGGTTAGAGTAATACGGGAAAAGGATTCATCCTTATGTTATCAGATCTTAGTCCCATCCTCTATGAGATCTCGTATATTACGACATGCGCATGACTCGCAATGTGCGGGCCATATGGGTTTTTCGCGTACCAAATCCAGAGTGCTTTCGGCATTCTACTGGCCAGGCGTCCATAGGGACATCACTCTCTATTGTCGGTCCTGTTTGATATGTCAGGAAGTTAAGGTACGGGGTCCATTTCATGCGGCTCCTATTCAAGCTGCGGACATCCCGATTAGACCATTTGATAAAATGGCTATAGACATTATTGGTCCGATGCTTCCATCTGCTAGAGGGCATACGCATATTCTTACGTGCATTGATATGTGCACTCGTTGGCCTGAGGCCATCCCTCTCAAGAACACTTCATCTGCCAGTGTAGCAGAGGCATTGATGTTAATCTTCTCACGCATTGGTTTTCCACGGAAAATCTTGTCGGATCATGGGGTTCAGTTCATTTCTGAATCCATGTCTCAAGTTATGAAGACATTAGGTATAGACAGATCTCTTAGTTCTATTTATCATCCGATGTCAAATGGGTTAATTGAGCGTCTCAATAGGACACTCAAGCAGTTGTTGGGTAAGATGACCCAAGACCATCCCCAAGACTGGGATCGGGTCATACCCGCTGCTCTGTTCGCGTATCGCGAAGTACAAAATCAAGCCACGGGGTTTTCTCCATTCCAGCTAGTTTTTGGCATGCAACCACGCGGTCCGATGTCGTTAATCCACGACTTATTGGTTGACGAGAATATTGAAGAGGAAACTCAATCCTCTTATGAGTATGTGATCTCTCTGAGAAAGAGAATCATAGATGCTTGTAGACTAGCTACTGCATCATCCGAACAAGCCAAAGAAAAAGCTCGTCTATTTGCAAACAAGTATAGACGTCTTCGCCAGCTTATTCCTGGTGACGAAGCTTTTGTATTACTCCCTGCGCATAACAATCGTCTTTTAATTACCTGGAGAGGTCCTTTCAGGATCATCTCAAGAATATCCGATGTCGACTACATCGTTGATGTTAATGGTAAACATAAAACCTTCCACATTAACATGTTGAAGGAGTATTACTCACGTCCTGATTTATCTACAGTCAGTGTTCCAGGCAACTGACGATCCTACACCTCCTATTCAACACTATTCTAGTTTGTCAGTCATCCAAGAAGAAGAATCTTCTTTCGATGATGTACAACTACCAATACCAGTTGTACCACTCCATTCCACTGAGAAATGGAATGATGTTACAATCTCATCTACTCTTTCGGCTGATCAACGTCAGCAAGTCTCTAATATTCTACACTCGTATGAGGATGTCCTCACTGACATCCCAGGTCATACGTCAGTCATCCAACATGACATTATTCTGACTGACGATACGCCTATTCGAGTTCGCCCATATCCTATCCCTTTACACTTTCGTGATAAGGTTGATAAGGAATTGGATGAGATGCTTCAATTAAATATAATTGAACCATCTTCATCACCATATTCTTCTTCTATGGTAATCATTAGGAAGAAGGACAACAATATACGTCTTTGCGTAGATTACAGGAAATTAAACAAAGTTACAAAATTCGATGCGGAACCGTTACCTCTTTTAGACGACTTATTGGAGAAATTATCTCATGCCACATTCTTTTCGAAATTTGACCTTTCAAAGGGCTATTGGCAAGTGCCACTCACTCCTAAAGCAAAGCCATTCACCGCTTTCTCGACGCCACGGGGTCTTTTTCAATGGAATTTTATGCCATTCGGATTAATGAATGCGCCAGCTACCTTTGTACGCATGATGCGCCGCATATTGTCTCATCGTCCCGATGTCATTACTTATATAGATGACATCTGTCTTTTCAGTGACTCTTGGGATGAACATATTCATGGATTAAAAGCTTTACTTTCTACCTTACGGGATTATAACTTAACAGCGAAACCTTCAAAGGCTTTTGTCGGTTTTCATGACATCTCATTTCTGGGTCACCGCATAGGTCATGGTTTCATGTATACAGAAGACAGTAACGTCTCTAAAATTTTAAACATCTCGGCACCTAAGACAAAAAAACAAGTTAGATCTCTTTTAGGACTAATACAGTTCTATTCAAAATTCATCCCTCATTTGTCTACTATAACTGCACCTTTTTCGTCTCTACTGAAGAAAGGCACATCTAATGTAATAAAGTGGTCGCAGGATCACCAAACGGCGTTAGACTATATAAAACGATTTTTTTCAAATGAACCTTTTTTGAGGTTGCCTAAAAAAAATCTCACTTTCATTCTTCGCAGTGATGCATCTTCTTACGCTATTGCTGCAGTTTTGATGCAGGAATATAACGGCACCTTATTTCCGGTGATGTACGTGTCCAGAAAACTTACGGAGAGCGAACTCAAATACTCCGTTCTGGATAAAGAGCTCCTCGCATTAGTATGGGCAATCACAAAACTGGAACGTTACCTCCTCGGCTCACACTTTGTGGTGGAATCTGACCAAAAAGCTCTTACCGCACTGAACACGAAGAACGTTAAATCATCGAGGTCAGCGCGTTACGCTATAGCGCTTCAACCATTCAATTTTGAAATACGAGCTATTCCTGGAGTGAAGAATGTGTTCGCAGACTGTTTGTCGAGATGCCCAAGCGAACTTGTCGAAACTAAACCACTTCCAGATGTTGAAACATCCTCACCGATAACATGAATAACTTTGTACATTATCATTGATAGTACATCTATAAAGACTGTTTATATAACTGAAGTATTCGTATAAGTATAACTTTTAGGATATACTTACTTATAGATTATAACATTACTTCTTGTGTAGTAACATTTTATTAGTACGGGAACATTGATACTATCGTAATGTTTTATTAGAACGGGAACAGTGGTATTAGAGTAACATTTTATTAGTACGGGAACATTGGTACTACAGTAACTTTTTATTAGTAGGGAAACATTGTTAAGAGCGACAAATATACATTTGTTATTCCTATGGAACATATTACACTACATATCGTGTTCGAGAATATATTTTATCGTGTATGGAACATTGAGAACATCGTCTCGTCGATTACTAACTAGTTGTAACTGAACATTGACAATGATTGATATTGGAATTACTTAGAATATATTAGTAACTGGTTATTTGTTAGTAATTAAGAAATATATATATAAATTAGAATAATTCAATTTAATCTATTTAATTGATTATGGATCACACACATACTAACTTTCTTAGTTGTCACGTAATACCTGCATTCACGGGTCTTAGTTATGATATCTCACTGTTAGATCACTAGTCAACCGTACTAGTGTTAGAAAACATTAAGGGTGTTGATTCTTAAAGTGTTTAATTTTGCATTGCTTCATTTTTGCACATTGTATTTTCAATTTTTCTGTTTTATTGATTCTCTTGTCATTGATCATCATCAGTGTTGCTGTTCATTTTCATTTTTGAAATCATATGTTTCAAATTTTTTTTTTTTTTGAAAACTTAGTTGAATTTTATTATCATCTTTTTTTTATGGTTTTTTCATTTTTCATTTTCAACTTGTTTTTACTTCGAATATTACCACATCGTTCCAAAGTAGGTCGAGTGTGGATGTGTGCTTTAATGCATACTATCATTTAGTTATATTGATTTCGTTTAATATTCTTTTCTTAATATGGTATAACTTTATGCATTTCATATATCTTGTGGTAGTTTTGACTCACCTCTCTCGGGTACTAAGTTCAAAAAAATTAATAGAATTAATTTTTTTTAAGGGGAGGTAATAAGGGAGCTGTTACGTACATTTATTACCTAAGGGGGTAGTCTTCGGTCCTGCCAAATGTACGCACCAGTCTTAATATAGTTATATTATTTGTGCGTTCGATTGATTCACGCACTGACGTGCACAATGCAGTGTGAGTTGCTTTGGACGCACGGGTAACCTAGTTTAGGGATTGTGACGTCATGTTTTGTATGGGGCAGTACGGACCATGTTGATGTCCGTGGAATATTTCTTGTATTCGTGGCAAGTTGGTGGAAGCCATTATTTCTATTGATATATATATTGGTCTTCATGTCGAAGCCAATAGTGGAAGTATCATGTAAGTGTCGCCCCATTTCACATTGAATGTTTATCGATTTTTAATTGAAGTATCAGGCCGCTCCTAGTTATGGTCTAGCGGGAATCCATCGTAGTATGTCATTCCTAGAATGGACAAACGGAGTCGATTGCCTTGTTTGAATTACCGTAGAGGGAGGATACCTACGAGGAAACGAAGTTAATTGATTTTGTATGCTTCACATGTTTTAATATGCCGTTTCGCCAATGCCAAAGTCATGGCATGGATTTTGGGAGAGGTTAGTCAACAGAAGACTCTAACCTGATTGTATTGCCGTGTATGACTTTGTCTGGATTATATATATATGCTACATAAGTATTGTATGAAGAAAGTCTGGGAATTTTACGGGTATGATATCAAAGATTGATCCTTGAACATGAATCCGTTTACCACGATAGACGTCCTTGGAAGAAGGTCAACGGACTTCATTGTAAATGTATATTAGCGGGTAACAGAAGTGATCCTCAGCTCACTTGGATAGAAGAGGACTTGATTGTTGAAGAATCTCCAAGAATTTAAGAGTATGATCAGCAACTTTAAAGTATGACATTTGCATCTGTAATCTGTAACCATGATCGTCTTGTCTGTTCCACTCCGTATGTGTCACGTTAAATAAAATATATGTACAGTCATCACAGACTTGTGTGCTGCCAGTAAGTGACCAGTTAAACACTACTTGTTGGAGTTCGTTTTGAAGAACATTTTCTGACATTTTTGTTCCTTTGCAACCATTCGCGTAATGAAGTTCTTTACCACTAGAATGAACGACCCCAACAATAGGACTAATAAAGAAAGTGGGGATTGATAAGACAAATATAGAAAGTGAAGATTGATAGGACATATATAGAAAATGGTTATTGATAGGACATATATAGAAAGTGGAGATTAAATGGACATATACATGAAGTAGAGATTGATTGAACATATTAAAAAAGTAGAGATAGATTGGACATGTAAAAAAAAGTGGAGATTGATTGGACATATACAAAAGTGGAGATTTATTGGACATACACTGAAAGTTGAGATTGATAAGGCATATATAGAAAGAGGAAATTGATATGATTTATACAGAAAGTGGAGATTGATAGGACATATACAGAAAGTGGAGATTGATAGGACATATACAGATAATGGAGATTGACAAACATATACAGAAAGTGGAGATTGATAAGACATATACAGACGGTGGAGATTTATATGATATATACAGAAATGGAGCTTGATAGGACATAAACAGAAAGTGGAGATTGATAGGACATATAGAGGAAGTGGAGATTGATAGAACATATATATAGAAAGTGGAGATTGATATGGCATATATAGAAAGTGGAGAATGATAGGGCTTATATAGAAAGTGGAGGTTGATGGGACATTTAAAGAAAACGGAGATTGATAGGGCATATATAGAAGGCTGAGATGGATAGGGGCATATATAGAAAGTGAAGATTGATAGAACAAATACAGAAAGTGGAGATTGATAGGACATATTTAGAAAGGGGAGATTGATACGACATATACAGAAAGTTGAGATTGATAGGACATATACAGAAAGTGGAGATTGATAGGACATATACAGAAAGTGAAGATTGATCGGACATATAAAGAAAGTGGAGATTGATAGGACATATACAGAAAGTGGAGATTGATACGACAATCGTGTGCGATAAACGTTATTAGCGTGCGTGACTATCATTATTAGCTTGTGTGACTAACGTAACTCCGCATAGGCCGGTCCCAAGCCCGGCTGAAAAAGGAGGTGGGCGGCCTGCATGGAGGCCGTAAGGAGACAGCCCCTCCACCATGCAAAGGCACAACAGGCCAATCACCTGTTTGCTTAAAAACATGATTTCGCGAACTACAAGAGAAAAAACCGGACTGATTCTAAAGGCGACGAACTGGAACGGATTACGGACTACGACGTATGGAACTTGGAACACAAGAAGTATAAATGGGAAAGAAGAGGAGCTGGGGGGAGAGATGAGGACAGCAAAATTAGAAATCCTGGCTATAACGGAAACAAAGAAAAAGGGACAAGGAGTAATGGATCTCGATGGCAACATGTTCTCTACAGTGGTGTACCCACTTCTGAAAGAGCTAAAGGGGGCGTGGGTTGCATTGTGGCCAAAAACCAGAAAGATAGTATCAAGGGATGGAACTCTGTCTCGGAGCGCATTATGGTTGTAAAACTAAAAGAAGGAGAAACTATAGTCAGCCTGGTCATAGTGTATCGGCCAAATGAGGATGAGAGAGCAGAGGTCAAGGAGGAATTCTTCGAGCTGCTTCAAAGGACAGTGGATGACTGCCTAGATGAAATTATCATGCTCGGAGATTTCAATGCCAGAGTTGGAAATGACCATGCTAGATGGGGTGGAGTTATCGGAAGATATGGAGAAGATACTCTCAATGACAATGGAAAGCAACTCCTTAGATTCTGCAGTGAGCAGAATCCGATTATTACAAACACAAAGTTCCCCCATAAGCGCATACATGCATACATTAGATGTGAACCAACAAAGAATGAGAAGTCAGTGATCGACTATGCCATTGTTAGGAGGAGCTCATTCAAATATGTCCGGGATGCTAGAGTCTGGAGGGGGCCAGAGATTGGAAGTGATCACTACCTGCTGTCGCAGAGAGATTTATGATTAATAAATTTCTATATCTTTTCTTTATTCTACCAGTGACTTCTACTTTAATATCCCTCTTTTATCCTTTATTTCGCATTCGTTTGATTGTGAAAAATATAACTCTCCCATTCTAACCTTTGCCCATTCTTTTCTTATTTAGCAACACATTTTTATTGCTGTTGAGCTACGTTCTTGAGTAGACCGAATAATGTGAAATTCGTTCTCGACAGACATATGATGGCAGACAATTGTCTAACATTTTCATCTGACACGAAGCTTCTATAGGTTAAGTTTCTCGGTGATGGGTGTGAGAGGCGCCAACATGCATCGCTCGGGAATGACCAGAGGTAGCGGCAGGTGTTAGAACGAGCACTGGGAGTTTTATTGCCGGTGCCTGAGTTAATGTGAAGTGTTAAAACGGGACGCTAATTTCGGGTTTTCGAGAATAGCGTGCATCCTTTGTCTGTTTTCAGATATTATACCAGAGTAGTTAGACTTCATTCATTCAGTCCTCCTAAGTTGCAGTAGACGGATCGCTTCGTGCTAGAGAATAAGCTTGTATAGCGAAGTTCTTAGTTTTCTCGACAATTTTGCCGAGCTTCTAGAATACCGATATAAGTGAATAATTCTAGTTTCGTGGTGATCGCCTGTAGTTCTGTCTGGAGGTAATATTATATATCTAGTAGTGTTGAGTGATTTAAGTGATAAATCGCCTATTTTATTTCACTAGTTAGATTTCTGTGCAGAGGGATTAAATTATAAGTCTGTTACATTCTCTAGTTTACGCGTTACAGTGGATAGCAGAATAAATTATATTTCTAGCTTAAACTCATGCAGCTGTAAATAAATTTAATTAAACTGCTAGTAACTAGTAGAGAATATTTTAACTAAACTAAATTAATGCACTGTGTCATCATTGAGTATTGACGAAATATGTACGTATTTCTAATTCATGAGGATTGATTTTGGTAATGACTATAACTTATTTCACGGGAGTTTTAAACGAGGAGACAAGCTCTAAGCTTATAGTTTCTGATTTAAATTAAATAACCGAAGTAAATATATATGTTATTGTACGCGAGGTAGACATAGGATATGTGTATAATATTATGTATTCTATATGTTTTTCTTTATACAGTATTCTGGGGTAAGCCCAACCTCTACCAGCGATGTAGTACATATGAGTAAAATCTGAGAAAAAAAAACATTTGTGTCCTTAAATACGTGGGTTTACAAAGTAAAACCTGTCTGGCAGTGCGTTTGCATCCAGAAACGACAGAGTACCCATTTCACGAACTTTAAGACTAAATGAAGTAACTGGGCCGATCGCGCCAGATTAAATTCTTCCTTAAAAAAAAATCTCTAGTACATGCAGCCCTGTGGCGAACTATATTACAAACAATAACATTTCCGACATTTTGACTTATTGTGGTGGGACCAAGAACATATATACATACTGAGAGAAGTTATCAACCTGGCATTTCCGAAGTACTGGAAACCTCGAGTTCTGACACTGTGAGCTCGTTTAACATTTCTTATCTGACCTGATTCAAGTGACACTAACCGTAATCTGAAAATACAGTTAAAGTGAAAGCTCCCCGGAATATTGGATGAGACCTGGTCTGCAGAGCTGGGTTTCACTTTTTACCAAACGAAATACAGATTTACGTTACGGTGTGTGTGTCCTGAAGTTGCACCAGACGGCGAACGCCAGCCAGATTGTAGGTAAGAAAGTACGACAGGGGCCCCTGCTGAATGAACCGAGTGAAAGCGGAACGAGTGATTCTTTCAGTTTGTTTGTATTTATGCACCCACTTTGAAATTTCTTTATGCAAGTTTGTTGCTAATGATATTTCCCTCATAGAATAGATTAATGTAACAACTCTGTTCTTAACCTTAGAGGGAAACCTTAGGCTATAGCGTATGAATCCGTGACTCTTTGGGGCTATCACTTTTCTTCTAACAGGATCGTGGGCTAAACATCGGGGGAAAAGATTATGCCTATGGGTCTATTCTTTTAGTAATTCATAAACCTATGTGTAATTATGTGCTTGATAAGCAAACCTATTTGTTGTGGACAAATTTTCTTTATGTTAATAATATTTACATAAACTTATACCAGTGTGTTAGTCAGCTTGTCCCAAATACCTATATTCCATTGTTATAGTTTTCACGTCTGTGCGTCTAACTGTCGTCACTTGCGTGTGTGTATGTGAGTGGTATATATATATATATATATATATATATATATATATATATATATATATATATATATATATATATATATATATATATATATATATATCAGAATAGACTGTCTGACTCCTCTAAATCTGTTGTAGAAGATAGGCTGAAAGAGAGAAGATTCTCGATTTCAGGGACAGCCTCTATTAGTTTCTATGGGTGGGTTTGAAAAAAAATCGAAAAAAGGTGATTCGTCTTACGAGGACAAAAGACAAAGAAAGTAGTCTACGTTACGGCCACAAGGCCTTCGTCAGGAAAAGAAAGAAAGTGAAGGCTAGATAGGAGACATAAGAACTTAAAGAAATATAAATAAAAATAAAACCTAGGTACTTCCCTGAAGGCGAAGCATGGCTGAAAAGGAAGTGACTTCTGACCCCGGATGTACACATACATACTAAGAAACTAAAAACTAAAAAACGAAACTGAACAAAAAACTACCCAAATATAATAAAAGTGGGGACTGGAAATAGAAGAGGACAGAATAAGTAGGAGATAAATGAATATGAAATAAAAAATCAAGACAATATTAGGAAACGTGTACATCCATACATATTATGGAGGATGGCATAAAAATAGAAGAATAGGATAAGAGTGGAAAGAGTCCAAATAGAGCAAGAGAGGAAAGGGTGACCTCAGACAAAGGTGTGGAAAGTGTTGAGACCGGCTGGTTTTAGACACCCCATGCGGTGGATAAGACGGTTCTCAAGCTGTTCTCGGCTGGCAGTGTCAGAGGAGCAGGATCTACTTTCTTTGTCTTTTGTCCTCGTAAGACGAATCACCTTTTTTCGATTTTTTTTCAAACCCACCCATTGTACTCCACGTCTTACCGCAGTTCCCCTCAACTTCCTCTATTAGTTTCTACCATCTCACTCGTGAAAATCTATTTCTAATATCATCTCCCACTGAGCTATCACCTATTCTATTTCTATTCAGAAGGGCCCAACCAATGTCTTAATTCCCCTATCTAAATCTACGACAACTGCTTACAATCAAAAGAACAACTGAAAGAGTTGCTCAGCCTAGGAACTGCCCGACATCACGCAAGAAACCAAGTAAACATACGGGAGAAATGAGTATTAGGACCTACAAGTTGAGAGAGCCAGAAATTAAGACCAGATATCAGGGGCTTATTGCTACAGCGGTGAGAAACACAGAAGAACAACCTGATGACTTGGAAACCCTCTGGCTTAAATTCAAGGACATCATAAAGACAGCTGCTGCAGAAGCATGTGGTGAAGTCCGACTTGGGAACAAGAGAAAGAGGACACCTTGGTGGACAGAGGAAGTCAAAGAGAAAATAAGAGAGAAGAAAATGGCATGGAAACAATACTTAAGAGCTAAAAACACAGCAGGACAAATAGAGAAATATAGAGAAAATGTGATACTTAGAACAGAAGCAAAGAACAAGGTGCTAGCAACAAAACAGAAGTCCTGGGAAGAATTTGGAGAAAAGCTAGAAAAGGATGCACAAGAAAACCAGAAATTGTTCTATAAGACCCGAAAGAACATGAGAAAGGAAAAACAATGCCCTCTTAAATTTATAAAGGACAAGCAAGGCAAATTGCTTACTGCCCCGAAGGAAGTAATGGAAAGAAGGAAAGAATATTTGTCAGAACTCCTGGATGGTGAGCAAGGTCAAGCATCAGAAATGATAACCACTAGCACAGAATAGGAAAACAATGGTGATGAAGATGACATAAAGATGGAAGAACTGAAGGCAGCACTGGATAAAATCAAGATGAGCAAAGCAGCAGGGCATGATGGTAGTATAACACCAGAAATGGTTAGGTACATGGGAGCATCAGGTGACCTATTACTCCTAAGGGTCCTACAGGCAGCGTGGTGCAACAAAACCATACCAAAGGATTGGGAGATTGCCATCATAACACCAATTTTCAAAAAAGGTGACAATCGACAATGTGGAAGCCACAGAGGCATATCCCTTCTCAGTGTCCCTGGTAAAATCTACTCTAGAATCCTAGAGCAGAGACTCCGACGCCTAGCTGAGCCACAATTGGATGAGATCCAGCGCGGATTCCGAGCAAACCGAAGTACTCAAGACCTAATCTTCACACTCAGATAGCTGAGTGAAAAGGCTCTTGAGTATAAGAGTAAGATCCATCTTTGTTTCATAGATCTGGAAAAGGCGTTTGACAGGGTCCCCTGGAGCAAACTTTGGGACTGTTTGGCAAGGAAGAACATTCCAGCACCTCTGATTCATGCCATACAGAGCTTCTACACGTCTTGCAGAAATTATGTGAGGACAGCAAACCATAAGTCAGAAGAGTTCAGGACCACCACTGGTGTAAGGCAAGGTGATATCCTGTCACCTTATCTTTTCATACTCCTCATGAACGATGTTATCAAGGCATGTAAGGAGAGAACAAGAAAGTATTCAGTGGGGTACTGGAAGATGAGACAGGTATGTATTTCAGAGCTGGCATTTGCTGGTGATGTTGCCCTGATTGCTAAATCAGAGGCACATCTCCAACCTGCAAGTCTGGAAGGAAGAGAGGGATGGTCATAAGCAGCTCTAAAACAAAATCCATGGTGATATCACGAGAAGAAAGAAGACATCCGATTAAGCTGGGAGAACAGGTCCTGGAGCAGGTCGACCACTTTAAATACCTCGGAGCTATTATAGACCGAAAGGGATGCATCAAAGAAAAGTTGGCCACTCGAAAAGCAGCAGCTGGGAGACTTTTTCAGGCTGAGGATTCCTCAGCAAGAGAGAGGTAGGTAAGAAAACGAAGATGGTTGTATACCGCTCCACCTGTGTCCCAGTCTTGACATATGGGTGCGAGTCATGGGCAATGACTACAACCCACAAAAGCCAGATCCAAACCTCAGAAATGAGGTATCTGAGGAAGGTGGTTGAAATAACAAGAAGAGACATGGTCCGCAACCAGACGATACGTCAAGGTCTAAAATCCCACCCCCTGCAGACCCAAGTAGAACAGTCCCAACTAAGATGGTTTGGCCATGTCTGCAGAATGGGAGAAGATCGGCTACCACGACAAGCATGGGAAACAAAGAGCCAGGGATCCAGATCCCCAGGACGACCCAGAGTCCGCTGGGAGGACAACATTAGACAATCTTTAAAGGACCGAGGACTAGAATGGAACCAGGCCAGGAGGACGACAGCCGATAGGATAGTCTGGCACTCTTTATTTGCGTGTGTGACTAACTTTATTTGCGTGTGTGACCAACGTTATTTGCGTGTGCGACTAACGTTATTAGCGTGTGTGACTAACGTTATTAGCGTGTGTGACTAACTTTAAATAGTGTTGTGACTGACGTTATTTACAATCCATTCACGTTACCGTTGTCCCACGGAGCTATGAAACTTAGAAGATCATATTTTAGGCTCAGCGTCTAATGGTACGTATTTGTAGGAAGACAAGCAGCTAACCAACAGAAGTAGGCGTAGAGTTTAGACTAAGTTCGTCCCATAAGTTTTCTATAGAGTTTGAGGCTATCTGCAGGTCGCTACAATCTACTGAAACCGTCTTGGTGAAGTCGTTTAGAGTTCGTGAGCTGTTTAGTCTGGCATTGCCATCTTAGAAGACTGCATTACACGGACGTTGCTGGAGGGCTAGTATAATACAGGCAGCAAAATCTTATGATATCGGTCGCAGATCACTTTATCAACCACGATGCACAAACCATCACCCCCCCCCCCCCAAACTGACGCGGTTTTGTTCAACTACTACACTGATTTTGAAGCTCTGCCGAGGACGTCGCCAGACTGTCACGTGTCCATTCTTAGTTGCTAGACACCACCGACATTCTCAGTGAACATTTAAGTACCCACCGTGGACGTCTACAGCAGACATGCTGATTGCACCTTTTTAAATGAGATGCTCAGTGGGCAACAGTCAGCTGTTCTTTAATGGCTGGATGGAGACCATGGAGGTTTGTCCAATGTAGTCATTGTTCGTAGCATGTCGTAGACGGCCACTAAACACCCTGATAGACCCTGATTAGCATAATTTTTCTTTGCGGAGCACGGGGCCACTTCTGCAGCTGGTCACCTGACAGGAAGCCTGTACCAAGCATTTACATAATCTCGTTGTGGTGCTTTCTGTGACAATTTGTGTCACGTGACGAGGTTACCAACCGCATGCTCAATCTCATTTTAGTCGCCTTGTACCTGAGGGTGAGGTAGACTTATTCTTTCTTGGTGTCTTTACAGACCCGGCAGGGACTACCCTCTGATAGACAGGTGTCTTTACATCAGTTGTATTCGTATCTATTGATCTTCATGGCGAAGTCAATAGTGGAAGTATAAAGTAAGTGTCGCCCCACTTCTTATGGCATGTTTATTTATGTACATTAAAGTATCAGGCCGCTCCTATTAATGGTCTAGCGGGAATTCATCGTAGATGACATTCCTAGAATTGAACACATGGAGTCGATAGCCTTTGAATCTTTTCGTAGAGGGAGAATACCTACAAGAAAATCAAGTTAATGAATTTATATGCTTCACATGTTTAATATGCTGTTACTACAATGCCAGAAGCGTGGCATAGAATGGGAGAGGTTAGTCAACTGGAATCTCTAACCTGTTCGTATTATCATGTATGACTTTGTTTGAAAACTATATACTATATATAACGGGATGTATGGAGAAAGTCTGGGATTATGAAGTATGATATGGAAGAATTTTATCCTGGAGTATGAATACGTTACCATGATGTACGTCCTTGAAGGAAGGTCAATGGACTTGAATGAGCGGAATAGTATATGGTAACAGTTTTGTGATCCTCAGTCACTTGAGTCAGAGGACTTTATTAGTAGAGAATCTTCAGGAACTTTAAAAGTAATTATCAACATGTTGACGTATGATTTCTGCGCCTGTGACGATGTTAGTCTTGTCCACTCCGTATGTGCTGTGTTGAATAAAATCTATGTACAGTCACCACCGACTTCTGTACTGCCAGTACTTGCCCAGTTCACCCAGTTCAATACTACTTGTTGAAGTTCGTTTGAAGAATATTGTTGACATTCGTTCATTTTAACCATTCGCGTTTTAAGCTACCTCTTCACCGGTATAAACTGAACTCAACGATAAAACGGAGTCAACAATAATTGGTATGCCAGTGTGGTCTGGAAATATCTAACTTCCAAAGAACGTACTCAATACTTTTCTGTGAAAAGAAGATTTTAACTTTCAAGTCACCAACATCTCGAACTTGGAACCCAGTGGGATGAGAAATCAGATTCAACTTACGTTTACCAAGGTCAAGGTCTTCAATCAACCTCCATGTCAAGTTTCACAGTGACTGATTACTTAGAGATCATCTCTTCATCATTATTGCGTGCGAGCTGTAATCTAGAGAAGCAGAACGAAGTATTTTATCTGTAGACGTACATCCACGGAGACGAGGCACATTGATTTTTTTTTTTTTTTTTTTTTTTTTTACCTGCACGCGAGATGAGTATAACGTGTTTCCGTTGTACACTTTATTACGCTTAGTTGTGCCTTCCGTGATATGTCCACATTCATATTTTTCGTGTTAAGTGTTATATGTTTTGTATCCTTCGTGGGAGGTAGGGAGGTTGATCTGACGAACGAGATCCATCTGGAAGCCAATTCGGGCTCTTCGTCAGACGTTCTGTAGGACATTATTTTGCAGACTTCCCGCAGTGGAATGTTCCTATGCGTGAGCATAGAAGGATCTTTGGTCCACTGTGTCTGGTAGTCTGTGACACCTGACTGTTTTAGCTGTTTCGTCAAGTTTTAATTGTTGTTTTTGGTAGTTATTTTTACTTGTACCTTATTTTCATGATGTATTTTGTATGTGATTATTGTCCATCTTACCTGACTGTCGTTCATTTTTTTACAAAGCATATGTTTTTACACTGTGTTGTCAATTGTCTTGTGCATTATTGGTTCGTAGATGTCATCGTAATTTTTTACGACATTCTATTTTAGTTCCACATTTTATTTTATTTGATTTCTACGACTGTAGTCATTTGTCTTGATTATCGTGTCGTGTCAGTATTGTGCTATTGTCTGTCACGTTATTGCTTTCACACCATTTCATGTTATAAATTACATTATTAATTATTAATATTATTGCCTATTATATAAATCGATTTTAGCGTTCTAGAACAGGAACGAAAACCACTAGTTGTAGTAACAATTTTAAGTAGTATTATTACATAATAAAATTGAATAATGGCTACCTTAGACTATTTCATTAAGCAAGCAAAAGCTCTTCAGATGGCTCCTGAGGAAGCAAAAGCATTTGCACTTGCAGAATATAAGAAAGCTCAAGAAATAGAAGCTGATCAGAGAAGGTTAGAAACTTTACGTTTGGAAAATTTGAAATTTGAGGCAGATCAAAAAAGGATTGAGGCGGAGGAGAATGAGAAAAAAATGAGATTAACTGCTGAGGAGGATGAAAAGAAGAGGAAATTTATAGCTGAGGAAGAGGAGAAAAAAAATGAGATTAGCCGCTGAATTAGAAGAGAAACGATTTCAGCGAGAGGCAGAACAGAAGCAAAGGGAGGCTGAAGAAAGACTTAAAATTGAAATGGAAGTTAAACAAAAGGAAATACAAAATAAACAGAAGGAAATGGAGGAAAGAAGATTAATAGCTGAACAAAACACAAAACGACTTCAGCTTGAGATGGAAGAGAATGAAAAAAAACGACAGCATGAACTGAAATTAGCAGAGTCAGAATATGAGAGACTTAGGTTAACTCAGGAAGCTAATTCTCAGAGAACTTTTGAAAGCCAAACTTCATCCAGACATGATAATTTTAAGGAAATTCACCTTAAATTACCAAAATTTAATCCCCCGTCTGATGACGTGATATTCTTCCTAGATAGGTTTGAGGCCACTTGTGTGTCTTATAACGTGGATAAAGCTCTATACTGTACATATTTATCCAGATTACTCACAGGGGACGCATTAGCAGTTTATCATACCACCAGCATTGGTGAGAAAAATGACTATAATGCTCTTAGAGCGGCACTTCTGCAAAAATTCCAAATGACAGAAGACCAATATCGATCAAGATTCCATACATTACTACCTCAATCTAGCAAAAATTTTAGTGATTTTCTGTCACAAATACGACTAACATTAGAAAGATGGATCGAATTATCCAAAATTGAAAAGTCGTATGAAGGTCTCTTCGATTTACTGATGCGCGATAAGGTACTTTCGTCTGTAAATCCTACATTTCTCGCATTTTTACACGAACGGAAACCTTTATCTATGAAAGACTTAGAACAGCATGCTAAAAATTTTTGCACTGCTCACCCAAACATGGATCTAAGTAATGCACAGATTAAGAATGAATTGCCTGTTGCTTTTGCAGCACAACAAAACAATTTTTCACGCAATCGTTCTTTTAGTGCTGACAGATATGTCAATAAGGGAAATAATGACAATTTTAACAATGGTAATTTTTACAAAGGGAAGCAATTTCAACAATCTGCTCCATTTAATGTTTCTTGGAACCAGGCTCACAGATCGCGAGATTTTGGTAACAATAATTTTAAAAATAATCAAGGACATTATAATAAACAAAACTGGAGATCAAGATCTCAGGGTCCGCAAAACAAACAATTTTTTGGAAATAAACCATTTTACCAACATCATAACGATCATTATACAAATTATCGGACTCATCCAAATTTTAACTCTAGCAGAAACTACAATTATGGCAATTTTAATGACAAAAATCAAAATCGATCGCGTCGACGAGATAGATCGTTGAGTAATACGAATAGACATTCTAATGTCGCTTTTAGTGATACACAGGCTAACATTGAACAGGGTAAAGGAGCTGAAACTCATAATGCTATGTGTTGTTCTCTTGATTGTACCCAAGTCAAAGATTGTTCAGAATGCTCTACTCTTTTCCAGCCCAGGGCGATCACGACGCTGCGTTGCGGACATACCTTGCCTAGTCTACCTGCAGTCTGTACGGCCACTGCTGCGTCAGTACACCAGGGACAGGGCTCTCTTAAGTTTAACAAGGGATTTGTCAACAATATTTCATGCTCTCTCCTATTTGACTCAGGTTGCAGCACAGTCGGCGTCCGGACTTCGCTGATCAACCCAAGTTGTGCCACGGGCCGGGTTGTCAAATGTGTGACGTTTGGTGGCACAATTGAAACATTTGCCACTGCTATTATTGATCTTAATACACCATTTTTTTCAGGAAAGATTCAAGCTTGTCTCCTTCCGAATCCAATTTGTGATTTAATACTTGGTCGCATACATGGTATTAAAGAGTGTACACCACAGCAAATTGCTGAATGGGAAGAGCGACATATTCAAACTGCAAATGCAGTAGTGACTAGAGCGCAAGCTACTAATATGTCGCATGATACACCTATGGAACCTACAGTTCATACCACTTGTGATGATGATGCTCCTATTTCACGGGAGTTGTTTGCAACATTGCAAAAGAATGATGATTCATTAAAAAAAATTTTTCAGTATGTGAACAAAAATAATACCAGCAACAAACTTGCAAAATCTAGACATGATTTTATACTTAAAAATGGGATTTTGGTTAGAGTAATACGAGAAAAGGATTAATCCTTATGTTCTCAGATTATAGTCCCATCCTGTATGAGATCTCGTATATTACGACATGCGCATGACTCGCAATGTGCGGGCCATATGGGTTTTTCGCGTACCAAATCCAGAGTGCTTTCGGCATTCTACTGGCCAGGCGTCCATAAGGACATCACTCTCTATAATTGTCGGTCCTGTTTGATATGTCAAGAAGTTAAGGTACGGGGTCCATTTCATGCGGCTCCTATTCAAGCTGCGGACATCCCGATTAGACCATTTGATAAAATGGCTATAGACATTATTGGTCCTATGCTACCATCTGCTAGAGGGCATACGCATATCCTTACGTGCATTGATATGTGCACTCGCTGGCCTGAAGCCATCCCTCTCAAGAACACTTCATCTGCCAGTGTAGCAGAGGCATTGATGTTAATCTTCTCACGCATTGGTTTTCCACGGAAAATCTTGTCGGATCATGGGGTTCAGTTCATTTCTGAATCCATGTCTCAAGTTATGAAGACATTAGGTATAGACAGATCTCTAAGTTCTATTTATCATCCGATGTCAAATGGGTTAATTGAGCGTCTAAATAGGACACTCAAGCAGTTGTTGGGTAAGATAACTCAAGACCATCCCCAAGACTGGGATCGGGTCCTACCCGCTTGTCTCTTTGCGTATCGCGAAGTAAAATCAAGCAACGGGGTTTTCTCCATTTCAACTTGTTTTCGGCATGCAACCACGCGGTCCGATGTCGTTAATCCACGACTTATTGGTTGACGAGAATATTGAAGAGGAAACTCAATCCTCTTATGAGTATGTGATCTCTCTGAGAAAGAGAATCATAGATGCTTGTAGATTAGCTACTGCATCATCCGAACAAGCCAAAGAAAAAGCTCGTCTATTTGCAAACAAGTATAGACGTCTTCGCCAGCTCATACCTGGTGATGAAGCTTTTGTATTACTCCCTGCGCATAATAATCGTCTTTTAATTACCTGGAGAGGTCCTTTCAGGATCATCTCAAGAATATCCGATGTCGACTACATCGTTGATGTTAATGGTAAACATAAAACCTTCCACATTAATATGTTGAAGGAATATTACTCACGTCCTGATTATCTACAATCAGTGTTCCAAGCAACTGACGATCCTACACCTCCTATTCAACACTATTCTAGTTTGTCTGTCATCCAAGAAGAGGAATCTTCTTTCGATGATGTACAACTACCAATACCAGTTGTACCACTCCATTCCACTGAAAAATGGGATGATGTTACTATCTCATCTACTCTTACTGATGATCAACGTCAGCAAGTCTCTAATATTCTACACACGTATGAGGATGTCCTCACTGACATCCCAGGTCATACGTCAGTCATCCAACATGACATTATTCTGACTGACGATACACCGATTCGAGTTCGCCCATATCCTATTCCTTTACACTTTCGTGATAAGGTTGATAAGGAATTGGATGAGATGCTTCAATTAAATATAATTGAACCATCTTCATCACCATATTCTTCTTCTATGGTAATCATTAGGAAGAAGGACAACAATATACGTCTTTGCGTAGATTACAGGAAATTAAACAAAGTTACAAAATTCGATGCGGAACCATTACCTCTTTTAGACGACTTATTAGAGAAATTATCTCATGCCACATTCTTTTCGAAATTTGACCTTTCAAAGGGTTATTGGCAAGTGCCATTAACCCCTAAAGCAAAGCCATTCACCGCTTTCTCGACGCCACGGGGTCTTTTTCAATGGAATTTTATGCCATTCGGTCTAATGAATGCGCCAGCTACCTTTGTACGCATGATGCGCCGCATATTGTCTCATCGTCCCGATGTCATTACTTATATAGATGACATCTGTCTTTTCAGTGACTCTTGGGATGAACATATTCAGGGTTTAAAATCTTTACTTTCTACCTTACGGGATTATAACTTAACAGCAAAACCTTCAAAGGCTTTTGTCGGTTTTCATGACATCTCATTTCTTGGTCACCGTATAGGTCGCGGTTTAATGTATACAGAAGACAGTAACGTCTCTAAAATTTTAAACATCTCAGCACCTAAGACAAAAAAACAAGTGAGGTCGCTCTTAGGACTAATACAGTTCTATTCTAAATTCATCCCTCATTTGTCTACTATAACTGCACCTCTTTCTTCGTTACTAAAAAAAGGTACAACTAATGTAATAAAGTGGTCGCAGGATCATCAAACGGCTTTAGATTATATAAAACAATTTTTTTCAAATAAGCCTTTTTTAAGGTTGCCTAACAAAGATCTCACCTTTGTTCTTCGCAGTGATGCTTCTTCCTACGCTATCGCGGCAGTTTTGATGCAGGAATACGGAGGCACCTTATTTCCGGTTATGTACGTATCCAGAAAGCTTACGACGAGCGAGATGAAGTATTCCGTTCTAGATAAAGAGCTCCTCGCTCTTGTCTGGTCCATCAATAAACTGGATCGTTATCTCCTCGGATCACACTTTGTGGTGGAATCCGACCAGAAAGCTCTTACAGCACTGAACACAGGGAACGTGAAGTCATCAAAGTCAGCGCGTTACGCTATTGCGCTTCAACCGTTCCATTTTGAGATACGAGCTATTCCTGGAGTACAGAATGTGTTTGCAGACTGTCTTTCAAGATGCCCTAGTGAACATGTCGAAATTAAACCACTTCCAGATGGTGAAACGTCCTCACAGAAACATGAATAACTTTGTACATGGTCACTGATTATACATCTGTGGAGACTATGTGTAGTTCTGCAGTATTCGTATATATATAACTTTCAGAATATACTTACGTATGGATTATAACATTATTTCTTGTGAAGTAACGTTTTGTTAGAACGGGAACAGTGATATTAAAGTAACATTTTTTTTTAGTATGGAAACATTGGTAAATGCGACAAATAGACATTCACTATTGTTATGGAACAGATTACACTACATATCGTGTTCGTAAACTTATTTCAGACATGGTACATTGAGAACATATTCTTGTCGATTTAACTAGTTCTAAAAGAATATTAACAATGAGTGAAATTGAAATCACTTAGAATAAATTAGTAATTAGTTATTTGTTCATAAATTAAGTACTACTAATTAGTATAATTCAATTTAATCAATTTGATTGATTATAAATCACACATCTACTAACTTTATTAGTGTTTCGCAATACGTGTATTCACGTATCCCACTACATGATATCTCACTTTTAGATAACTAGTCAAACTTACTAGTGTTAGGAAATAGTAAGTGCGTTGCTTCTTAAAGTGTTTAATTATGCTTTGTTTCATTTTGCATGTTGTATTTTAAAATTTTCGGTTTTATTGATTCTTTTATCATTGATCATCATCAGTGTTGCTGTTCATTTTCATTTTTGAAATCATATGTTTCAAATTTCTTTTAAAACAATTTTGTTGAATTTTATTATCATCTTTTTTTTTATGGTTTATTTCATTTTCATTTTCAACTTCTTTTTACTTCGAATATTACCACATCGTTCCAAAGTAGGTCGATGGTGGATGTGTGCTTTAATGCATACTATCATTTAGTTATATTGTTTTCATTTAATATTCTTTTCTTAATATGATATAATTTTATGCATGTCAAAAATCTTGTTGTAGTTTTGACTCACCTCTCTCGAGTAATTAGTTCGAAAAAAATTAATAGAATTAATTTTTTTAAGGGGAGGTAATAAGGGAGCTGTTACGTACATTTATTACCTACGGGGGTAGTCTTCGGTCCTGCCAAATGTACGCACCAGTTTTATATAGTTATATTATTTGTGCGTTCGATTGATTCACGCACTGACGTGCACAATGCTGTGTGAGTTGCTTTGGACGCACGTGTAACCTAGTTGAGTAGTTTCTGACGTCATGAATGGGGCAGCTCGGACCATATTTATGTCCGCTGTGTTATCCTTTGATTTTGGCAAATGTGAAATAGCCATCAGTTGTATTCGTATCTATTGATCTTCATGGCGAAGTCAATAGTGGAAGTATAAAGTAAGTGTCGCCCCACTTCTTATGGCATGTTTATTTATGTACATTAAAGTATCAGGCCGCTCCTATTAATGGTCTAGCGGGAATTCATCGTAGATGACATTCCTAGAATTGGACACACGGAGTCGATAGCCTTTGAATCTTTTCGTAGAGGGAGAATACCTACAAGAAATCAAGTTAATGAATTTATATGCTTCACATGTTTAATATGCTGTTACTACAATGCCAGAAGCGTGGCATAGAATGGGAGAGGTTAGTCAACTGGAATCTCTAACCTGTTCGTATTATCATGTATGACTTTGTTTGAAAACTATATACTATATATAACGGGATGTATGGAGAAAGTCTGGGATTATGAAGTATGATATGGAAGAATTTTATCCTGGAGTATGAATACGTTACCATGATGTACGTCCTTGAAGGAAGGTCAATGGACTTGAATGAGCGGAATAGTATATGGTAACAGTTTTGTGATCCTCAGTCACTTGAGTCAGAGGACTTTATTAGTAGAGAATCTTCAGGAACTTTAAAAGTAATTATCAACATGTTGACGTATGATTTCTGCGCCTGTGACGATGTTAGTCTTGTCCACTCCGTATGTGCTGTGTTGAATAAAATCTATGTACAGTCACCACCGACTTCTGTACTGCCAGTACTTGCCCAGTTCACCCAGTTCAATACTACTTGTTGAAGTTCGTTTGAAGAATATTGTTGACATTCGTTCATTTTAACCATTCGCGTTTTAAGCTACCACTTCACCGGTATAAACTGAACTCAACGATAAAACGGAGTCAACACAGACCCACAATGAACAACACGCGACACTCCGATAGACAGGTGTCATTACAGACCCACAATGAACTACATGGGACACTCCGATAGACAGGTGTCTTTAGAGACCCGCCAGGAACTACACGGGACACTCCGATAGACAGGTGTCTTTACAGACCCACAATGAACTACACGCGACACTCCGATAGACAGGTGTCTTTACAGACCCACCAGGAACTATACGGGACACTCTGATAGACAGGTGTCTTTACAGACCCACCAGGAACTATACGGGACACTCCGATAGACAGGTGTCTTTACAGACCCACAATGCACTACACGCGACACTCCGATAGACAGGTGTCTTTACAGACCCACAATGAACTACACGCGACACTCCGATAGACAGGTGTCATTACAGACCCACAATGAACTACACGGGACACTCCGATAGACAGGTGTCTTTAGAGACCCGCCAGGAACTACACGGGACACTCCGATAGACAGGTGTCTTTACAGACCCACAATGAACTACACGCGACACTCCGATAGACAGGTGTCTTTACAGACCCACCAGGAACTATACGGGACACTCCGATAGACAGGTGTCTTTACAGACCCGCAATGAACTACACGCGACACTCCGATAGACAGTTGTCTTTACAGACTCACAATGAACTACACGCGACACTCCGATAGACAGGTGTCTTTACAGACCCACAATGAACTACATGGGACACTCCGATAGACAGGTGTCTTTACAGACCCACCAGGAACTATACGGGACACTCCGATAGACAGGTGTCTTTACAGACCCACAATGAACTACACGCGATACTCCGATAGACAGTTGTCTTTACAGACCCACAATGAACTACACGGGACACTCCGATAGATAGGTGTCTATAGAGACCCGCCAGGAACCATACGGGGCACTCCGATAGACAGGTGTCTTTAGAGACCCGCCAGGAACTACACGGGACACTTCGATAGGCAGGTGTCTTTACAGACCCACCATGAACTATACGGGACACTGATAGACACATGAATGTAATGATCCTCTTGTGGTGGGGGAATCTAGGTTAACCAGTGGCACGAAATCAAAGCCTCGGCCTCAGTCAGGTGTTGCCAAATGAGACACTGGAAGCCACGTGTCGGGCCATACTATATTCTTGTAGCCATGCAGTAGATAGTCCTTCTTCAACAATCCCACATTTTGGTCGTGGTTATCTGTTGCTATACACTTAGCAGTCTGAATATTTATAATCGTTCAAATGTGAACTTGCTTCATACCTGACATGTTGATGATTCCGTTAACATTATCGTTACTTTCCTGTCATCAGTAACTGCTGTCACATCTTTCACGTGACCTACCCCGATATCAAGTCAAAAGTTTGTGTACACCACACGTGATAGCCCGGGGGTCTCTGAGAAGACAGACAAAGAATATGACTACTGTTCTACGAGGCATGTTGTACAAGACAACTGTTCTACGAGGCATGTTGTACAAGACAACTGTTCTACGAGGCATGTTGTACAAGACAACTGTTCTACGAGGCATGTTGTACAAGACAACTGTTGTACGAGGCATGTTGTACAAGACAACTGTTCTACGAGGCATGTTGTACAAGACAACTGTTCTACGAGGCATGTTGTACAAGACAACTGTTCTACGAGGCATGTTGTACAAGACAACTGTTCTACGAGGCATGTTGTACAAGACAACTGTTGTACGAGGCATGTTGTACAAGACAACTAATGTGAAGTTGTGGCATGCGTCTGGCAACCTCATCAGGTCAAACAAACAGCTACAGAAACCACAGCTGTAAAAGTACGTGAATTGGCGTAAACATTTCAATGGAATCACCAGAAGGGATGGCTTAATGCTCCAGCAAGAGCAAAAAACATGATGATAATAATCCTATATATAAAATCCCAGCTTTTTCTGTCAGTGCCGTAACGCGAAGGGATGCAACTTTGGTTGAAAGTTAGACATTAATTGTATTGTTTCCCTTATATGTACTCTCCCGAAAATAGTAACACTTACCACAGAAGAATGCGCAAATGACGGTGTGCACAAAGATATATTTATAGAATGTGTGATCCCGTATACTTCTTCTTCCTTTTTTCTCGTTCGTCCTGAAAAGGACGTTGGTTGTGTTGTGTTCGTTTACAGCGAAGCTGCGGTATTTGCGCCTGTCGGCCGACACATCGGACTTCCGCGCGGCATTTTTTGGGACCAGGTTTGCCTTCCCTCTTCGATCCCTACTCTCTCAGCCAGACTGCAGTGATGCAGCCTGTTTCCAGGACCACCACATGGAGGTGGAGTAGCGTCTTGGTCAGCTCTGGTTCGCTGACCCTGACGCAGGCAGTCAAGCTATGGGTCGCTTACTGCATTCCTTACTTTTGATGCGTCTTGGGTCCCCGATCACGTATACACACATTGGGATCCTCGCTGCTGCTATTTAGTTCGTGTACTGCGGTGATGCACAGTGGTTTTTAAAAGTACTTTTGAATAAGTAAAATTGCCGTTAGGTATTGGTGCTTTTGAATATTTAATTCCCGGCTTATGACGGGCTTTTACAGTAGTATAATAATGTTTGTTTACTGGCTTGAGTGCAAATTTAGGAAAAAGGGATAAACACTGATATATATATATATATACTACTGGACAAAAGTTAAGGGCCGCCATTCAGTTTAGACAAGGTTTATAATTCTTCGTGAGCAGGATCGATTTTCCAAATGTCCGGTAGCTTGAAATCTCTCAAGAAGTCTCTGAATGGTAGAGTGGGACACTGCTAAACGTCCTGCAACATGACGAACAGATTGACCATCCCGAATCCATGCCATGGCTCGACCACGGTCTACAAGGCTGAGACTTCTCCTTGGTGGCATGGCTAATGCAGTGATCATTTCGACCACTTGTCATACTGATTTATTGCATACCAACGGTGAACACTCTTTACCGATGATCATTTTCCACGTGCATTCAAATTCAACTCACTTTTTGACCTTTTGAACTAGTGGGGCGTGTTGCACGAGTTTTTGCAGCAACAATAGCAATTTTCACGTGCGGGTTAAAGTGACCCAGTTTTTGGACATTTAGAAAAAATTAACCTAGTGCACATAGAAATGTATACACATTTCTCTGAGCTCAGTTTTAATGACATTTTCACTTGTCTTTACAGTTGTCCAATCAATTATATAAACCTTGTCTAAATTGAATGGTGGCCCTTAACTTTTGTCCAGTAGTATATATATATATATATATATATATATATATATATATATATATATATATATATATATATATATATATATATATATATATATATATATATATATATATATATAAATATATAGATATATATATATATATATATATATATATATATAGATATAGATATATATATATATATATATATATATATATATATATATATATATATGATTGTTGTTGTCAAATATGAATATTTACATGGACGGTTCTGCAATTTTTAGACGAGTACAATCTACCAACGTTGACAATTAAGTATAAAACAGATAAGAAAAAAAAAAAACATAATTTTTACACTATCACCACATTGGATAGACCGGAAGTTGTGGCTAAATGGCGAATCATTGCTGACGAGTCACACACGAACAATGAATATGTAGAGGCGCGTAAAGAAAATAATTAATTTGAAAATAATGAATATTACAGGGCAACATAATTCTAAAATCTTTGAGTTACCAGAAGCCAATCACATGGCATTCCTAGCCAACGCACACAATAAAAATTTTTTTTTTTTTAATTTGAAATGAACGAACGAAAGATATAAGAATAAAGAAGATGTGACGAGAATTTCTACAACTGGCATACAACCGTAAATCTTTAGTATGACCTAATTAAACCGTAGGCAACACAGAAAGAGATGGTAGACAGGGATTTGAAAACAGTATTGGGGATAATAACCAGAGTTTCTGACAATCGTATAAACGCTTGAGTGTGACGCATGTGACATAAAACAATGGCTGACTTCATTGGCGCAAATATCATATCCCATAATGCTCTTGTCTCCAAAGAGATTATTCACCGTACTGTTGTGAAAGCGGTCGCTGAAAAAAATAAGGTACCGGAAACAAAAGTATTGTGTGCATTTGATTGGATGCATATGACGTTCCTGCCAGCCAATCAGAACTCTGCAGTACGGTACAATTAATCTACCATGAAAGGATCCAGGAGGAGTAATGTCCCAGAAGAATAAACCACAGCTATAAATGACAGTATTGATCTTTTCTCATTGATCTACCGTTCCAGGTGAAGCATGGACCTTCAAAAAGCTGCTCACACCAACCTTCACGTATTGTACCATCCGTCACGTGTTGTACCATCCGTCACGTGTTGTACCATCCGTCACTTGTTGTACCATCCGTCACGTGTTGTACCATCCGTCACGTGTTGTACCAACCTTCACGTGTTGTACCATCCGTCACGTGTTGTACCATCCGTCACGTGTTGTACCATCCGTCACGTGTTGTACCATCCGTCACATGTTGTACCATCCTTCACATCTTGTACCATCCGTTTGAGCTCTTTTCTTGTCTTATTTATTATGTTTATATAAGATGTCTAATCTCTTCTTCGTGAGTTTTTATGTTTCCTTTTATTTCTCTTGTCTCGGGGGTTCCAGAACAAAGACTGCTTTGTAATGCTATTAAGTGGCTTTTCTAGTCTCTGTCCTATCCAATGCCACTGTTTTCTCATCTATTGTTTCACTGGTAAATGTCCGGCTCCTTCCATTATACTCACACTGGTATATGTATGGCTCCTTCAACCAGACTCACACTGGTTTATGTCCGGCTCCTTCCATCACACTCACACTGGTATATGTCCAGCTCTCTCCACCAGACTCACACTGGTATATGTCCGGCTCTCTCCATCAGACTCACACTGGTATATGTCCGGCTCTCTCCATCAGACTCACACTGGTATATGTCCAGCTTTCTCTACCAGACTCACACTGGTATATGTCCAGATTTCTCTACCAGACTCACACTGGTATATGTCCAGCTTTCTCTACCAGACTCACACTGGTATATGTCCAGCTTTCTCTACCAGACTCACACTGGTATGTGTCCGGCTTTCTCTACCAGACTCACACTGGTATATGTCCAACTTTCTCTACCAGACTCACACTGGTATGTGTCCGGCTTTCTCCACCAGACTCACACTGGTATGTGTCCGGCTTTCTCCACCAGACTCACACTGGTATGTGTCCGGCTTTCTCCCCCAGTATAGCAATGAAACATGGACAACAACCACGATTGCTGTTAACAGTTCGTGAAGTGCAATTATTAGAGACAGATTGAACACGCAACAAACCAAAAGTGCATGTATGAGCAACACATGATGTGTAGCCAGCCTATTTTTGGGATTGAGCACACTCAGAGCGGCTGAACTATTGAGCACTCAGAGCGCTGAACTATTGAGCACTCAGAGCGCTGAACTATTGAGCACTCAGAGCCGCTGAGCTAGATTTGCTAGTCCTGTAATGAGCTATCATATTTAACGTACTTAGCCTAAATATTGTATTTAACCGACATATCTGTTTTCGCCTTGCCATAAACTTGTAAGAAAACGAAACTGGAACACCGCTGAACAAAAATATTGGACTCTAGGATTATTGTAAATAGATACAGACAACAGATTACATCGCAAAGCTCAAGCACAGACAACTGAGACTTGTAAAACCAGCTGTCTTACGAAATTGGCCATTAAAACAACATGTGATATAATTAACGCGCAGGAGTGGGTACGGCTCAGCAAATTACTAACAACTGATTTTTCCTACACTTTTGTATGATTTTAAGTCATAACTGAATATTAATTGTTAAAAACGGTGAGATGCAAAGGCACAACAGGCCAATCACCTGTTTGCTTTAAATCATGATTACGCGAACTACAAGAGAGAAAACCGGACTGATTCTAAAGGCGACGAACTGGAACGGACTACGGACTACGACTTATGGAACTTGGAACACAAGAAGTATAAATGGGAAGGAAGAGGAGCTGGTGGAAGAGATGAGGAAAGCAAAACTAGAAATCCTGGCTATAACGGAAAAGAAGAAAAAAGGACAAGGAGTCATGGATCTCGATGGCAACACGTTGCTCTACAGTGGTGTACCCATATCTGAAAGAGCTAAAGGGGGCGTGGGTTGCATTGTGGCCCAAAATCAAAAAGATAGTATCAAGGGATGGAACTTTGTCTCGGAGCGCATTATGGTTGTAAAACTAAAAGAAGGAGAAACCATAGTCAACCTGGTCATAGTGTATGGGCCAAATGAGGATGAGAGAGCAGAGGTCAAGGAGGAATTCTTCGAGCTGCTTCAAAGGACAGTGGATGACTGCCTAGATGAAGTTATTATGCTCGGAGATTTTAATGCCAGAGTTGGAAATGACCATGCTAGATGGGGTGGAGTTATCGGAAGATATGGAGAAGATACTCTCAATGACAATGGAAAGCGACTCCTTAGATTCTGCAGTGAGCAGAATCTGATCATTACAAACACAAAGTTCCCCCATAAGCGCATACATGCATACACTAGATGTGAACCAACCAAGAATGAGAAGTCAGTGATCGACTATGCCATTGTTCGGAGAAGCTCATTCAGATATGTCCGAGATGCAAGAGTCTGGAGGGGGCCAGAGATTGGAAGTGATCACTACCTGCTAACAATCAAACGAACAACTGAAAGAGTTGCTCAGCCTAGGAACTGCCCAACATCACGCAAGAAACCAAGTAAACGAGCAGGAGAAATGAGCATTAGGACCTACAAGCTGAGAGAGCCAGAAATTAAGACCAGATATCAGGGGCTTATTGCTACAGCAGTAAGCAACACAGAAGAACGACCTGATGACTTGGAAACCCTCTGGAATAAATTCAAGGATATCATAAAGACGGCTGCTGCAGAAGCATGCGGTGAAGTCCGACTTGGGAACCAGAGAAAGAGGACACCTTGGTGGACAGAGGAAGTCAAAGAGAAAATAAGAGAGAAGAAAATGGCATGGAAACAATACTTAGGAGCTAAAAACACAACAGGACAAATGGAAAAATATAGAGAATATGTGACACTCATAACAGAAGCTAAGAACAAAGTGCTAGCAGCAAAACAGAAAGCCTGGGAAGAATTTGGAGAAAAGCTAGAAAAAGATGCACAAGAAAACCAGAAATTGTTCTATAAGACCCTAAAGAACATGAGGAAAGAAAAACAATGCCCTCTCAAATTTATAAACGACAAGCAAGGCAAATTGCTTACTGCCCCGAAGGAAGTAATGGAAAGATGGAAAGAATATTTCTCAGAACTCCTGGATGGTGAGCATGGTGAAGCATCAGAAATGATAACCACTAGCACAGAAGAGAAAACCAATGATGGTGAAGATGACATAAAGATGGAAGAACTGAGGGCAGCACTAGAGAAAATCAAGATGGGCAAAGCAGCAGGGCATGATGGTATAACACCAGAAATGGTTAAGTACATGGGAGCATCAGGCGACCTATTACTCTTAAAGGTCCTACAGGCAGCATGGTGCAACAAGACCATACCAAAGGATTGGGAGATTGCCATCATAACACCAATTTTCAAAAGGGTGACAATCGACAATGTGGAAACCATAGAGGCATATCCCTTCTCAGTGTCCCTGGTAAAATCTACTCTAGAATCCTAGAGCAGAGACTCCGACGCCTAGCTGAGCCACAATTGGATGAGGTTCAGTGCGGATTCCAAGCAAACCGAAGTACTCAAGACCTAATCTTCACACTCAGACAGCTGAGTGAAAAGGCCCTTGAGTATAAGAGTGAGATCCATCTTTGTTTCATAGATCTGGAAAAGGCGTTTGACAGGGTCCCCTGAAGCAGAGTCTGGGGTCACCTCTGCTGTCGGGTTTCTGCACGACTAGCTAGAAGAAATCACCAGCGCTTGCTGTAGTGGTTTATGAATATACTAGTTTCTTATGTTGAGGTTGCCAGCTTCATAAATAACCCATTAGCAAGAAAACATGTGAAATTTACATTTGTAAAATAATTGTTACACTTACCCCAAAGTTTTGGGAATACACAATCTCCTCGCGCAGGGTAGAATAGACACGAGCAATTTAGGTAATATGCTCTCCAACCACTTGGTCGGAAAATTTTGGATCCCTTTTATGACGGGTGAATCTGCGAAACACTTGGTCTGGAAAAGTTTCTCTTATGACGGGTGATCCAATTCTTAAGTTTCCAGTCTTCGTATTTTAAATCCTGGTCCCTTAAGTTTTTCAGTCTCTGTATTTATAAAGACCGGCTTACTTTTTAAGGTTTTAAGTTTCCCAAATACTTCGATCTGTCACTTATAGTATAGGAATTCTAAGTCCGATGTCTCTCTGGGTTCTGGGAGTCGCTCATGTGACGTGCGCTGCAGTATCTCTGTTCTGTGTCTCTGATTTCGCTAGATTATATTTCCAGTTTCCAGTTCAGATCACAGATGGTCTTTCCGCCGAGTTTTCCAATGAAATTCAATGTAAATCCTGGTGCTCACATCAAACCAATGGAATCTCTTTAGACTATGTGGGTTGGGGTGTTTAATTTCAAAATATTCCCCCCACGTGCTTAAAATATTAAATTTAATATTCCAACACTTGACCTCTTTCAAATCATGCGGTAATATTTCCGCCCACTCACAACAACATGTGACCGTGTTTGCCTGGCGAAATGTCTTCCGCCAAGATGTCTACCCAGATAGATTATCTGTAACAATCACCTGGGATTGTCCCACAAAAAGCGATAAACGCATCTACCCTCTGTGTAATCTGCCAGACAAACATACATCGACGTCGGCAGTCCAGACAGACAATCTTGGGTTCTTTTCATGTCGATCGGCGAGACCGTGTTGTCACAGCTTTTCACCTGGTGTCAAATGTTGGACTGACGCGTTTCAAAAGATAGTCCGACTGATAGAATGGATAAGCGTATGACCGGTATAATTACCTGGTATTATCGCATTTACCTTGCGAAACGTAAACAATTCTGCGTGTAAAGCAGATACGTCCGTAGGGGAGTAGGGTGTTAGAGACTTTGCCCTACTAGATCCAGCATAGAGCAAAATAATGAATGAAAAGGCATGATTTATGCCAAATAAAAGCGATTGGTGAGAAAAATTAAGAAAAAGAAATGATATTGCCGTAGGGCTTAAGGTGTGAGAGATCAAACAAAAGAACATATTCAGACGTTCTGTGATAGTCGTCGAGATCGCCTAATGATTTCCGGATATGTCCCTCGCGCAGGTAGATCTACTGCCATCTTCCAGTCATTTGCACAGTCAAGAATATATGGTAAACTGATATTTATTTTAGGATGTGTTGACTTTCCTCCTCTCAGAAAGTCGTGACGCCATGTGTATCGTCTTTGCCATAATGACGCCTTGCAAGCTGAGAGGACATGTTCAAGTGTCTGCTTTGCTTGTCACAGGGAGCAGTGACCAAACATCAGACTTTCCCCATCTCTTACTTACTTAGTCGTTCCCCTTCTACCGTGAGGTGTAGATGTTTGGAAGAGAGAGCGCCAGACCATTCTATCAGCTGTCTTCTTCCTGGCCTGGTTCCATTCTAGTCCTCGGTCCTTCAAAGATTGTCTAATGTTGTCCTCCCAGCGGACTCTGGGTCGTCCTGGAGGTCTGGATCCCTGGCTCTTTGTTTCCCATGCTTGTCGTGGTAGCCGATCTTCTCCCATTCTGCAGACATGGCCAAACCATCTTAGGGACTGTTCTATTTGGGTCTGCAGCGGATGGGATTTTAGGCCTTGACGGATCGTCTGGTTGCGGACCATGTCTCTTCTTGTTACTTCAACCACTTTCCTCAGATACCTCATTTCTGAGGTTTGGATCTGGCTTTTGTGGGTTGTAGTCATTGCCCACGACTCGCATCCATATGTCAAGACTGGGACATAGGTAGAGCGGTATACAGCCATCTTCGTTTTCTTACCAACCTCTTTCTTGCTGAGGAATCCACGATTTATGGCCTGAAAAAGTCTCCCAGCCGCTGCTTTTCGAGTGGCCAACTCTTCTTTGATGCCTCTCTTTCGGTCTATAATAGCTCCGAGATATTTAAAGTGGTCGACCTGCTCCAGGACCTGTTCTCCCAACTTAATCTGATGTTTTCTTTCTTCTCGTGATATCACCATGGATTTTGTTTTAGAGCTGCTTATGACCATCCCTCTCTTCTCCAGCTCTTCCTTCCAGACTTGCAGGTTGGATTGGAGATGTGCCTCTGATTTAGCAATCAGGGCAACATCATCAGCAGATGCCAGCTCCGAAATATAGACCTGTCTCATCTTCCAGTACCCCACTGAATACTTTCTTGTTCTCTCCTTACATGCCTTGATGACATCGTCCATGAGGAGTATGAAAAGGTAAGGTGACAGGATATCACCTTGTCTTACACCAGTGGTGGTCCTGAACTCTTCTGACTTATGGTTTGCTGTCCTCACATAATTTCTGCAAGACTTGTAGAAGCTCTGTATAGCATGAATCAGAGGTGCTGGAATGTTCTTCCTTGCCAAACAATCCCAAAGTTTGCTCCAGGGGACCCTGTCAAACACCTTTTCCAGATCTACGAGGGGCGTTCAGAAAGTAATGCACCACATCGTTTTTCTCAGGAGCTGTTTATTCAAAAGGCATGAAATTTATACACAATATACATGGATATGTCATGTAAACATCGGTATTATTCAACATAATCCCCATCAACTTGTACGGCTTTATGCCAGCGCGAAACAAGTGCATGTATTCCTAGCCCGTACCAGATTTTGTCTTGATCATGTAGCCTTTTCTTCGCTGCATGAATCACTCCTTCATCATCTTCAAACCTTGTCCCACGGAGTGCATCTTTAAGTGGACCAAATAGATGAAAATCAGTGGGTGCCAAATCGGGACTATAGGGTGGATGGGGTAGTACAGTCCAACCCAATTTGGTGATTGATTCCCGTGTTGCCAGAACTGTGTGAGGTCGCGCATTTTCGTGAAGGAGAAGCAGGTCTGCTGGATTCTTGTGCGGCCGAACTCTGCGAAAACGTTGATTGAGTTTTTTCAATATCTTAATGTAAGCTTGCGAATTGATTGTCTCTCCTCTTGGCATAACGTCCACAAGAATCACACCTTCAATGTCCCAAAAGACAGTGATCATGACCTTTCCAGCTGAAGGAATTGTCTTGAATTTCTTTCTTCGTGGTGATTGCGGATGATGCCACTCCATTGACTGTCTTTTTGTCTCAGGTTCAAAATGATGTGCCCAGGTTTCGTCACCTGTAACGATCTTAGCCAAAAAGTTCTCTCCATCAGCACTGAAAAGCTCCAACAATTCAGAAGAAATTGCTTTCCTTTGCAATCGATGGTCATTTGTGAGACTTCGAGGAACCCATCTTGCGCAAACCTTAGAAAATCCTAGAGTTTTTATAACTGCATTTGCACTACCAATGCTGACTGACAGCTGTAAGGCCAATTGTTGAGTAGTGATTCGCCTATCAGTAGGAATAATGCCCTCAGCGCATTTCAACATTTCAGCGTTGGTGGCTGTGGCAGGACGTCCACAACGCGGCCGATCAAGCAGCTCCGTATCTCCACTTCCTGATTCTTTGATTCTCTGAACCCAGCGACTGACTGTACTCCTGTCGACTGCAAAACTTCCATACACATCACATAGACGCTTGTGAATGTTCACAACAGTTTCCTTCTCTGCAACGAGAAATTCTATCACAATTCGCTGCTTATAACGCAAGCTGCTAACACGCTCCATTTCAACGGTTTAGGGCAGCCGTATTATTTGGCCGGTTGCGATGTAATTTGGTGCACACAATTGGCACATGCCATATTTGAAGTGTGCAAAATTTCATGCTTCTATCTTCATTATTAGCTGAGAAAAACGATGTGGTGCATTACTTTCTGAACGCCCCTCGTATGAAACACAGATGGATCTCACTCTTATACTCAAGGGCCTTTTCACTCAGCTGTCTGAGTGTGAAGATTAGGTCTTGAGTACTTCGGTTCGCTCGGAATCCGCACTGGACCTCATCCAATTGTGGCTCAGCTAGGTGTCGGAGTCTCTGCTCTAGGATTCTAGAGTAGATTTTACCAGGGACACTGAGAAGGTATATGCCTCTATGGTTTCCACACTGTCGATTGTCACCCTATTTTGAAAATTGGTGTTATGATGGCAATCTCCCAATCCTTTGGTATAGTCTTGTTGTACCACGCTGCCTGTAGATTCCTTAAGAGTAATAGGTCGCCTGATGTTCCCATGTACTTAACCATTTCTGGTGTTATACCATCATGCCCTGCTGCTTTGCCCATTTTGATTTTCTCCAGTGCTGCCTTCAGTTCTTCCATCTTTATGTCATCTTCACCATCATTGGTTTTCTCTTCTGTGCTAGTGGTTATCATTTCTGAATATATATAGCCATTACTTATGAGAGGAATTTCGTTAGACTGGGGGCTTGAACGGGCTAAAAACCATTGCTTAAATCATTCACAAAAGGCGACGGACATCATCAGATTGCTTCTTGTTGTAACGCTCTGTATAGAGTTTCCTATCATACCTTAGTTGTTAGTAAATGTTGTCGCTTCTCACCATTAATATTCGTCTTTGAATAAAAAAACTTTGATGAGTTAAAACATCTAGCGTAAAGTCTACAAGAAAGTTGGTGATTACTGCTGCTGTCTATAAAACACAAGACCCGCTGACTTCATTGTTTGAAGAACGAATCGGCACATCACCATGGTGATTACTGCTGCTGTCTATAAAACACAAGACCCGCTGACTTCATTGTTTGAAAAACGGAATCGGCACATCACCATTCACCACCAGGCCCCTTCAAATAAGAAACAGTTTATATTCGCAGTTGTCTATTTTCCCTGACTTTAAAGCCTTTCAGCTCCTTAAGTATCATAGATCTTCATACGTTCATGTCATGCTTCCTTATCTTGTGCCACCCATTCACGACCTTTCCTTGTCTCCTTTATCACATTCTGTTACGTCTTCTATTCTCTTTTCTATGAATGTTCACGTCTTCTTCCATTTCTCTTACTCTGTGATTTCAAGCACGAGGACAGTCTTGTAAGGCTAGTAACAGGTTTCCTCATCCATCATAAGCATCTTCTTCTCATCTCGTATTCCACAGGTACCTGTCTGGTTTTTGTCAGCAGCTCCACATTAGTTATCTTATCATATCATTTAAATTCTTCAAAACTACGCACGCGTCATTTAATGAAAGATTTTGTGTATAGACGTTAGATATTAATGTTCACACCAACCAAACCAGTTGTTACCGGTCTACTCGTATCGCCCTACAACTAAGTCGTTACCAATTACTTTCTGCGTGTTGCATTATCTAAAGTGGCGATAATAGTAAACATAATAAATCTAAGTGTTTTATAATGACACAAGTTAACAGCAACGACACCATGCAACAACAACAACATAGAAAATAGAATGGTTTCGTCACCTGGTTTGATTGTGATGATATGGTCACCTGTGATGTTATGTGGTCAACGGTAGAAGATCTGGCTTGATTGTCGTCAGTCAGGTGTGATGACATACAGTTGAAGATCTTCTTTATTTGTCATGTCAGCTTCGATAACATACAGTCAAAAGTTGAAGATCTGGTTTGTTGTGATCAGTCAGATGTGATGATATAAAGTCAGCAGTTGAAGATCTGGTTTGTTTATCATCAGTCAGGTATGGTGACATGCGGTCAACAGTTGAAGATCTGATTTGATTATCATCAGTCAGCTGTGATGACAAACAGTCATCAGTAGAAGATCTGGCTTGATTATCATCAGTCAGATATGATGACATGCAGTCAATAGTTGAAGATCTGATTTGATTATCATCACTCAGGTGTGATGACATGATTTGATTTCCACTAAGGAGGTGTCCAAGCTGGCATTGGCGATATCCTGAAGATATACAATCTATTGTTAGCCATGGTATATCACAGCTTGTTAGAATGGTCACTGAACGTGGCAATGACGCTAGGTGGCGCTAGTGGAATGAAAGCAACAAAAATAGACTCCTTTGATATCTTCTGTCCTCTGTACCTGCCTGTGTTCTCAATCACATTAAACAGACCCCCGAAAGCATGTCTTGTCTTATCCATGTTTTCACTCGCAAAGTCTGAAATAATCAAGAAAAAAAGGTCTGAATTCTCATTACAATCTGTAGCCACAAGCTACCTGGCTTATTACATAACTATTTATTACATAAATATTGATTACATAACTATTTATTGCATAAATATTTATTACATAACTATTTATTACATAACTATTTATTACATAACTATTTATTACATAATGTAACAAATTAAATGTAGTTCTATAACAGATACTGACGTGGGGCACTGACGTTCTAGATACTTCACTCAACTAGTTTACAGCTGTAAGAGATGGAGTAATTGGCTCCTTGTCGCGCTGCCTTTGCTTTCCCTAACTCAAGAGAATAACTGTATGCCAATTTACGGCTGGCTAGACTGGAGCGTGATACTCATTACAATACGTTGTATTTTAACGTATGGATATGAAAATAATGGCTGCTGTAAATGCCGAGGGATTGACTTAAAGTTTAGAATACACATAATTTCCATTCTAATTTTTAACTTGTGTATTTTAGTTGGATATGTGAGACATTTGTTCATCTACTCTGAGTCATCATACGGGATTCGTTTCTATACCTTGCACGTACTGCTAAGTCCTGTGTGTTACAAGAACTTCTGCTGCTGCCTCAGGCACGTCGTGTGAGGCAAGAAATATGAGATTGAGCATGACGGCATCGTCATCTTGAACACAAATAACTACAAAAATCTCTGCTGCTAGAGCATTTGAGTGCTTTTTTGTGCAGGCTTCCTGCAAGAGGACCAGCTGTTGTGGTGGCTTCATGATCCCCGTGGTGCGAAACATGGTCATAGAAAACATCTGGTTCAAACAACATCCAAATTAGCTATCAATACGGAGACGTAGCCAAGTAGGCTATGAGCATGGAGACGTAGCCAATTAGGCTATGAACACGGAGACGTGGCCAAGTAGGCTTTCAACACGGAGACGTAGCCAAGTAGGCTATGGACACGGAGACGTGGCCAAGTAGGCTTTCAACACGGAGACGTAGCCAAGCAGGCTATGGACATGGAGATGTAGCCAAGTAGGCTATGAACACGGATTCGTAGCCAAGTAGGCTATGAACGCTGAGACGTAGCCAAGTAGGCTATCAACACGGAGACGTAGCCAATTAGGCTATGGACACAGAGACGTAGCCAAGTGTATTAGATAGGCCTTCTGATCAACAAACGATTTGGAGATGAATTATTATTAGTAAACACAATGCTAGTAGCTGAACACAACAGTCGGCACATACAAACTTAAGTGTGCAAACTTAAGTACTGTATAAAGTTTTTAAAAAAGCGAATAAAGAGAGAAAAGTTAGGAACATTAAAGAATTACGAGACACATATACAGTTGCTATTAAAAAACCCAGATACAAAGCTTTTGGAAAACACAAAGTACGGTATAAACTATATTTGGTAAAACTGACAGACTCAGTTCAGCAAACAGAAAGATGCAAACAGTATTAAATGATTAAAGATTCAATTCAGCATACAGAAAAAACACAGACAGCAGTAACTGATTCCAGATTCAGTAAAGCAAATAGGTAGATAAACAACATCAGGAAAGAAAGAAACTACGAGGATGACATGGATGAGGAAGAAATAGTGCAGTTAAGTGACGAAAGTCAGAGCATTAAAAATAACAAAGAAGAATCCACAAGATACATCACTGCCAGGGAAAAGTGGACGACTAAGCAATGCCAAGTAAACAATATTTTAAAAAAATATTTTAAACACAGGCTTTTAATGCACTAAAAAGCCACAAATAATTTTTAAGGAGTTTATAGCTTGCAGTCAACAAATGTAACTTCAAATTGACAAAAAGCCTGGGTCGCTGATTCTACATGAAATTAACTTCTGCTTTATACTTCATTACACACTTATGGATAAAATATATGATAAGCGCTTAAGCGCCCCAGGCTTTTTGTCAATTTGATGTTACATTTTTTGACTGCAAGCTATAAACTCCTTGAAAAATTATTTGTGGGTTTTTAGTGCATTAAAAACCTGTGTTAAAAATATTTATTTTTTATTTTCTTCTTTTTACTGTTATATTTTTTCCTTTCAAATTTAAGGCAAATGTAATCGATCCGCTAATGACATTATCAGTTTGCAATAAACGAGTCCAGAGCACAGGAGGCGGATTTCATTATTCAGTATTTTACACGGAAAGTTAATATATATATATTTTTTTAAATTTTGATAAGAGTTGTAAATTACATTTTAAAAATGAAGTTGTCAGTTGTGTGTATGTCTGTGCACGCGCGTGCGATAGTGTGTGTGTGTGTGGAGGGGGGGGGGGGAGTTTTAATATTTCTCTCAAGAGAGACAATATTTTTGGAAAGAATACACCTAGATTATCTGCAGTTATCGTCCATTTCAGTTATGATACAATTTAAAAAAAAATTTAATTTACTTTTATTCATTTTATTATTTTTACGACTGATTATTGTATTGTCATGGAGAATACACAACTATGCCAAGTTTCAGAGCTATTGCTCACCTGGAAGTGATTGAAAAATCGATTGCAACATTTGAAGGTGACAAGAGAGTGACAAGAGAGTGACATACGTTGCAAGCTAAAAAAAAACCTGTAAAAGGTGTATTAAATTAATGATTAAAAAAGTCACACACAAAAGAGTTAACTCAAGCAAGACAACTTATTTCAACTGTGGATGTCTGAAATGAGACTATGATGGCGTATCAATGGAGCACGAAAGTATAGTTACAAGATGGACTGAATATGTAGGTCAACAGAACAGGACGCGCAGAAATAATAGGCAGCAATCATTTGGAAACTCCTATAGTACCCACCGAGGGTCTCTGAAGAGACAAAGAGAGAATAGGAATACTACTCCATAAGGCATGTCGAAGAAGACAACTAACATGAGGTTGTGCGTGGTATTGTAATCTTATCATGTAAAACAAACTACCACAGGCACCATCTCACAAGAGGAAGCAAATGCGCAGTGTAGGCTTTTTGTAAGGGGGCCAGATACAATGGTGGTCCCTTGCTCCGTTAGGAGAGCAACGGAAAATGATGATGAATAAATAGGAAGGCACCGTCTCGATCCTGGAGATCTTCGAGTACACGAAGAAACAATAGGACTACTGATCTGTCAGTCAAGTGGGAGGACTTACTTAGTGGGTGTAGAAGTTTGCTAGAGAGAGCGCCATACTGTCCTATCTGCTGTCTTCCTCCTGGCCTGGTTCCATTCTAGTCCTCGGTCCTTCACAGATTGTCTAATGTTGTCCTCCCAGCAAACTATGGGTCGTCCTGCAGGTCTGGATCCCTGCCTGCAGGTCTGGATCCCTGGCTCTTAGTTTTCCATACTTGTCGTGGTAGCCGATCTTCTTCCATCCTGCAGACATGGCCAAACCATCGTAGTTGGGACTGTTCTTCACTGTATCGTCTGGTTGCGGACCATGTCTCTTCTTGTTATTTCAACCACTTTCTTCAGATACCTCATTTCTGAGGTTTGAAGCTGCCATGTGTGCGTTGTAGTCATTGCACATGACTCGCATCCGTCAGTCAAGACATGTAGTAGGACTAAAATGAAGTTATTCAAGGGGCTGATAACCTGATCATGTGAAAACAAATTGTTACAGATGCTACCGTTGCACAAGCACATCATTATTTTGATGTAGACCTGTTGCCAGGCAACCAGCTGCTGTGGTGTTCCCGTGTTCCATAAGCAGTGAAAGGTGAAAGGTGAAAGGACAGAAAGAAGGTCACCAATATTTGAGGATGAAGTCAAGGACGCTGTTAAGATGATGGTCATCAGAGAAAAGGCAACAGAGCCTGACTAGGTTATATAGACGATTGAGAAACACTGGTCGTGTCTGGAATGACAATAGTAACAAAACTTCTGAATGTCATTTATGACATTGGCCAACACAAACCAAATGACATAGTAACATTTATTGTCATAACCTTGCTAAAGTAACCAGGAACAAGTGAGTGTGACAATCACTGGACCATTAGCCTTATGAGTCACATGACTAAAATATGTTTCGGAATTATAATTTATTGAATTTGACGTAAGACAAAAGTGTAAATTCAATAGAACAATGTCAATTATTTAAGCAAGAAGGAACATACAATGATGTGTATTTCATATAAACAATAGTGGAGTCAACTTTGGACGTTCAGACAGACAGATTTATGTTTGGATAACGAACGAACGAACGAACTTTATTTTCAAATGGTTATGAATTTTTGTTGTTGTTGTTGTAAACAAGACGTTGGGGTTTTTGTTGTTGTTTGTTGTAGGGACTCGTGTTTCTAAATTAAAAACAAAAAAAGTTGCTGCGACTACGGACAGTTGAGAGACAGACAGGCGGGTTGGTGAGTGGGTGAATGCGTGGTAGGGAAAGAAGTTTAAGGGAAGAATTAAAGGAATTAAACAGTAAAATAGGTACATTCGATAAAACATTTAAGTAAGAGGTAGGGGTCATAAAGGTTAGGTAGTAAACAGGCTGGCTTGATGTAGCCGTGAGCTTACCAAGGCTCCATATAAACAAATATGTGACTAAGAATAGAACGAGATAAATGATTGGCCTTAGGTCAGATGACCAGACCAATCAGAGGGGAAGGACACTTAGCGGCCAGAGGGGAATAGGAAAATAGGGTTTTCACGGGCAGTTGGAGCAGAGACGTTAGTCAGAGCAATTGGCCCGATATGAATTAGTTCTAACAGATGCATATTGGTGTTAACGAGGTTTTCGTAGATGCAGCATGTGCAGGCTGCCAACAAATCTGTATCATCCGTAAAGCGCCAGAGCACAAATAGATTCTTTGAACTAGAAGTGAGCAGAATTTCTTATCGTTGAGGATATTTGCTGTAGAGTAAGGAACCTCCATGTACACGCTACCAACCATCAATTGTGTAGCCTGGTGAGATTGCCAGGTCTGGCATGCATTTGTATATAATCATGACTGTATTGGATCAACCTTAAGGTTGGAAATAAACGTTGTAACATCTTTATGAAACCTGAGTCCTGTATGACGGTCTGAGTGCACCTGTCAAGTTACTTAGAAAGAAGCGTGACTGCCTGTCCAGTTGGTACGAGGTATACTTAACACAACCCCTATTATCATCAGCCTTACCCTAGAACCTGGAGTCCCGAGAGTACACCACCAGATCACGGACCTGTAAATTGCCATTCGAACGAGTAATCTCGAGCGGCAGATCGTCACACGAAAAGGCCCAACTATTATAAGCAGCTGTAACTAGAAGAGACAGATTAGTACAGTGCCATCATTCTACGAGTATCACTAACTCATTTGCACTTGGCAGCATGTACTGGCTGCCACAGATGGATATACATAAAGACATACAGGCAAATGAATGGATTGGTGGATAGACTGCTGGATAGATAGACGAAAGACCAGTTATGGATGGACTGACGGACAGACACACAGGTGGATGTATAGATGGACTGATACAGACAGACAGACAGACAGATATACAGGCATGTCACGAGATGGATTTGGGGCGACCACTTCTTGATTTCTCTTTCACTCCGGCAGTACTCATTTTAAATTGTTGTCCTGACTAATTGCGTGCTTTTCGATGGTCAGCACTTTTTTCCTCTGTTATGTAGCAGATATTTGATATTGTCAAAACATTTGACACTCCTTGTTGGTGATAATGCATCACATTTGATAGGCGCGGCACAGCTTTGCTAAGATTAGCGCAGGTAAACCCATATGGGCCTGCTTAGTTTTCGCATAGTACATGCACGCGGCGGAAACGAATGACATAATCGTTTCCTGTCCGACTATCTCGAAGACATTACTTTGTATTATAGTAATATGTTGTAACATCTGAAACACAATGTCGTATATTTACAGATGTGTTGGTGAGTTTGCAGGCCAGGCAATCGGATGTTTTATTACCATATATGGGAAAGGTGACCTCTGCATTATGCACAGAGTTTTTCCATGTCGGAAATAATTTTAAATTTCCATGTTTGAAAACGATTGGCGCTCTGCTTACACATCGTAACAAACAAATGCGGGGGAAGACAGGCAGTATAACCTGACCTTTTCGCAGTTTTAAGACACTGTGAGAAATCGCTTGCCAAGACGATACAACCAGACTAACAGAAGTTAGAATCAGAATTCCATATTATCAGACCGGACACCTTTTATTGGATTATTTAAAATGACTTACAAAACAGCCCAGGAAAACTCTATCAATTTAACAAGGAAACCGGGACTGAGGAAACTGAAGACACGGAGTCAAAGTGGGAACGTAGTGCCAAATCAACGACCCCAAAGAACACGTGTAAGAGGCCGATTAAAGTGCATTTATTCATCTGAGCAAAAAGTATGTGAGCCAGGATTGGCGTAAGTTGTGCATTTTACATTTTATATTTTTTCATTACTAACATTTGAACTAATATGTATATATTGCCATGTGTGAAAATTGCTAGTGGATGTCCAAGTCATTTGAGGTTGGCAACCTCAGCGTATAGAATGATGATTTCATGAACCACCACTGCAAGGGCTGGTGACTGTTTTATTGCTAGTTTGTTAAAGAGAACTAAAAGCCTAAGTAGCCTTAAGTTCCACATGGAGCATGGAGGGAAAGATGAAAGAAATGATGTACATTCTAAGTATAATATTTACATTTTCAAACCAGGGTAAATGTCTATGTAAACATATTCTCTTTAAAATTAACGAAAGTTTCAAATTGTTCAACAAGTGTAGATATAAATGAAAACATATTCAATTTATATTGTGAACACTTTTCAATCAGTGGAAATGTAAATGTAAACATATTCTATCTGTACTATTAACCTATTCATTTAAATGTCAAATTAAGATAAAGCTATTCAATTTAAATGTAAAGAATGTTTTCTCTCGAGGGATTAAGTTTAATTCTCATCGAGGGTAAACTCTGAGCTAGATGGGATGGTGGAATAGAGAGAACGGGACACTTAAGTATGTGTTGGAAAACGCAATACTCAGGAGAGCGTTTCGCTTCTATTCTTTTACCAAAGTTATTGGTGGTACCAGTGAGGGTACTAATCTCTGGAACAAAGTGAAGGTAGAAGTGGACTGACGTAGAACTAAACACCATCATCAGAGGGTTTTAGAAACGCGGGACCAGCAAATAACAAAATTTAATAATCACTTTAGGTTTTAACAGTTGGAAAATAATTTGAATAGTTATGGATCAAGAAAAGTTATCATCACAGTCTTTAGGGAATGTGAGATGTTACAAGAAGTTCAAGTGGCAGCATATATTTGAACTTAGCTGCCAATGATGGTTCTGCTCCTTCTTATGGGTTGGTTCTTTTCACTCTGCTTGCGCTCGTCTCTGATCAAGGTTGTCGGGGGTAGCTCGTTTCCCAGAAACGTCAAGGAGAGTCTACCACGTGCGTCCTTCGTCTTAAAGCTTAGCCCACGGTTTCCTTCTTGTTCCAGAGATAGTACTTTCTGCTGGTACCACCAATAACTATGGTAAAAGAATAGAACGAAACGCTCTTCTGAGTATGGCATTTTCCACCCCATAGTTATGGGTTCCTATCTTCCCATACCACCATCCCAAGTACTCAGACTTTACCCTCGATGAGAATTAAATTTAATCCCTCGGGATAAAACTTTCTTTACATTTAAATAGAATAGCTTTCATAGTTACTTTTTATTCAAATGAAAAGGTTAATAATACAGATATAGTTTGTTTACATATACATTTCCACTTATTGAAAAGTGTTCACAATATAAATTGTAGACAAAGCATATCACATCTTGCTACTTTGAAGTTAGAAAACCATAGGTAGACAAAACATATCACCTCCTGCTACTTTGAAGTTAGAAAACCATAGGTAGACAAAGCATATCACATTCTGCTACTGTGAAGTTAGAAAACCATAAGTAGACAAAGCATATCACATCCTGCAGTTCCACTGCCATTAAAAAGCAATACGAGCTTTCTAACCTTTTTTCAATTATTGAAAAAAAACATAAATATCTGATTAAATTAAGTCATTCACTCTTCATGTTTCATTCACCCGTCATTCACCCTTCATGTTTCATTCACTCTTCATGTTTCATTCACCCGTCATTCACTCTTCATGTTTCATTCACCCGTCCTTCACCCTTCATGTTTCATTCACCCGTTATTCACCCTTCATGTTTCATTCACCCGTCATTCACCCTTCATGTTTCATTCAACCGACCCTTCATTCATTCATCCTTCATGTTTGATTCGCCCGTCATTCACCAATCATGTTTCATTCACCCTCATACACCCTTCATGTTTCATTCACTCGTCATTTACCCTTCATCTTTCATTCACCCTTCATGTTTCATTCACCCGTCCTTCACCCTTCATGTTTCATTCACCCGTCATTCACCCTTCATGTTTCATTCACCCGTCATTCACTCTTCATGTTTCATTCACCCTTCATTCACTCTTCATGTTTCATTCACCCGTCATTCACCCTTCATGTTTCATTCACCCGTCATTCACCCTTCATGTTTCATTCACCCGTTATTCACCCTTCATGTTTCATTCACCCGTCATTCACCCTTCATGTTTCATTCACCCGTCCTTCACCCTTCATGTTTCATTCACCCTTCATGTTTCATTCACCCGTCATTCACCCTTCATGTTTCATTCACCCGTCATTCAGCCTTCATGTTTCATTCACCCGTCATTCAGCCTTCATGTTTCATTCACCCGTCATTCACCCTTCATGTTTCATTCACCCGTCATTCACCCTTCATGTTTCATTCACCCGTCATTCACCCTTCATGTTTCATTCACCCGTCATTCACCCTTCATGTTTCATTCACCCGTCATTCACTCTTCATGTTTCATTCACCCGTCCTTCACCCTTCATGTTTCATTCACCCGTCCTTCACCCTTCATGTTTCATTCACCCGTCATTCACCCTTCATGTTTCATTCACCCTTCATGTTTCATTCACCCGTTATTCACTCTTCATGTTTCATTCACCCGTCATTCACCCTTCATGTTTCATTCACCCGTCAGTCACCCTTCATGTTTCATTCTCCCGTCAGTCACCCTTCATGTTTCATTCACTCTTCATGTTTCATTCACCCGTCCTTCACCCTTCATGTTTCATTCACCCGTCCTTCACCCTTCATGTTTCATTCACCCGTCCTTCACCCTTCATGTTTCATTCACCCGTCATTCACCCTTCATGTTTCATTCACCCTTCATGTTTCATTCACCCGTCCTTCACCCTTCATGTTTCATTCACCCGTCCTTCACCCTTCATGTTTCATTCACCCGTCCTTCACCCTTCATGTTTCATTCACCCGTCATTCACCCTTCATGTTTCATTCACTCTTCATGTTTCATTCACCCGTCCTTCACCCTTCATGTTTCATTCACCCGTCCTTCACCCTTCATGTTTCATTCACCCGTCCTTCACCCTTCATGTTTCATTCACCCGTCATTCACCCTTCATGTTTCATTCACCCTTCATGTTTCATTCACCCGTCCTTCACCCTTCATGTTTCATTCACCCGTCCTTCACCCTTCATGTTTCATTCACCCGTCATTCACCCTTAATGTTTCATTCACCCTTCATGTTTCATTCACCCGTTATTCACTCTTCATGTTTCATTCACCCGTCCTTCACCCTTCATGTTTCATTCACCCGTCCTTCACCCTTCATGTTTCATTCACCCGTCATTCACCCTTCATGTTTCATTCACCCGTTATTCACTCTTCATGTTTCATTCACCCGTCCTTCACCCTTCATGTTTCATTCACCCGTCCTTCACCCTTCATGTTTCATTCACCCGTCATTCACCCTTCATGAAACTTTAATCTTTAAGGCCCAGATGTTTCATTCACCCTTCATGTTTCATTCACCCTTCATGTTTCATTCACCCGTCCCGATGTATTCCCTTTCATGTCACCCGTCATTCACCCGTAAGTTTCATTCACCCTTCATGTTTTCCATTCACCCCCGTCCCACCTTAATGTTTTCATTGTCACTATTTCTTTGTTCTTCATTTGTTGTTTCATTCACCCGTGTACTAATATAGTTTATTCTGTTGTTGACATATGATTTATTCACCCTTCATGTTTCATTCACCCGTCATTCACCCTTCATGTTTCATTCACCCGTTATTCACTCTTCATGTTTCATTCACCCGTCCTTCACCCTTCATGTTTCATTCACCCGTCATTCACCCTTCATGTTTCATTCACCCGTTATTCACTCTTCATGTTTCATTCACCCGTCCTTCACCCTTCATGTTTCATTCACAGCAAACTTGTCCATCTTTTCACCCTTCATGTTTCATTCACCCGTCATTCACCTTCATGTTTCATTCACCACAAGGCCTTCACAGTTGATCGTTGATTTTTTGGATTGTTTCATTCACCCTTCAAGAGATAAGAGATTATTCATTCACCAGTTATTCACTCTTCATGTTTCATTCACCGTCATTCACCCTTCAGTTGTTTCATTCATCCCCTTCATGTTTCATTCACCCGTCATTCTCACGACAACAGGGGTTCATGTTTCATTCACCCGTCATTCACCCTTCATGTTTCATTCACCCGCCATTCACTCTTCATGTTTCATTCACCCGTCATTCACCCTTAATGTTTCATTCACCCTTCATGTTTCATTCACCCGTTATTCACTCTTCATGTTTCATTCACCCGTCCTTCACCCTTCATGTTTCATTCACCCGTCATTCACCCTTCATGTTTCATTCACCCGTTATTCACTCTTCATGTTTCATTCACCCGTCCTTCACCCTTCATGTTTCATTCACCCGTCCTTCACCCTTCATGTTTCATTCACCCGTCATTCACCCTTCATGTTTCATTCACCCTTCATGTTTCATTCACCAGTTATTCACTCTTCATGTTTCATTCACCCGTCATTCACCCTTCATGTTTCATTCATGTCCCAGAGGACATCAGTTTATCTTGACGTTGTGATGATATGAGCACACGTTGACCAGATGCTAATTCCTCAGAAGATTCGTCATTCATGCTCTTCATGTTTCATTCACCAGTTATTCACTCTTCATGTTTCATTCACCCGTCATTCACCCTTCATGTTTCATTCACCCGTCATTCACCCTTCATGTTTCATTCACCCGTCATTCACCCTTCATGTTTCATTCACCCGTCATTCACCCTTCATGTTTCATTCACCCGTCATTCAGCCTTCATGTTTCATTCACCCGTTATTCACCCTTCATGTTTCATTCATCCGTCATTCACCCTTCATGTTTCATTCATCCGTCATTCACCCTTCATGTTTCATTCGCCCTTCATTTACTCTTCATGTTTCATTCACCCGTCATTCACCCTTCATGTTTCATTCACCCGCCATTCACCCTTCATCTTTCATTCACCCGTCATTCACCCTTCATTCACCCTTCATGTTTCATTCACCCGTCAGTCACCCTTCATGTTTCATTCACCCGTCATTCACCCTTCATGTTTCATTCACCCGTCATTCACCCTTCATGTTTCATTCACCCGTCATTCAGCCTTCATGTTTCGTTTTTCAACATTCATAGGAGCGGCCCGTCATTCATGTTTCACTCACCTTCATTCACCTTTCATGTTTCATTCACCCGTCATTCACCCTTCATGTTTCATTCACCCTTCGTTCACCCTTCATGTTTCATTCACCCTTCATTCACCCTTCATGTTTCATTCACCCGTCATTCACCCATCATTCACCCCTCTAGTTTCATCCTCCCCCATCCCCCGGTGAACCTTACACAAGTTTAAGAAGCACTGGATTAATAGATGGGCGGAGTAAAAGAGGGATAGACAGACAGACAGGTGGGTGGACAAAAATACAGTAAGATAGACAGACAGATAGACAGACAGGTAGGCAGACAGAAAGACAGACAGAGAGACAGACATATAGACAGACAGGTAGATAGACAGATAGAGAGACAGACAGATAGAGTGACATATAGGCGGACCGAGAGATAGACAGACAGATAGACGGACAGAGATACATACAGATAGATAGATATATAGATAAATGGGTGGGTGGATGGGTGGATGCATGGATGCATATATACATACGGACTGGCAGACAAAAACACCGACAGACAGACAGGCGAGTGGGTGTATGGATAGATAGATGGATAAACTGATGGATAGACAGATGGATAGAAAGATAGGAAGACAGATAAAAAAAAGGTAAATAGGCAGGCAGTCAGACAGACAGACAGATAGACAAAAGGACAAATAGACAGATGAACAAAAAGACAAATAGACGGACAGATAGACATATAGATATACAACCAGACAGACACACAAAAAGGCAGATAGACAGACAGGCGACAGACAGACAGACAGACGGACGGACAGACAGACAAATAGATAGACAGACAGATAGACATAAATATAGACAGACAGAACGAACGAACGAACGAACAAACTTTATTTTCGAAGGGTTAAGAATTGGGCGCGCAGGCCCGTCTAACATTCTGCCCTTCCACTCTCATTTATCTTGTATATTATATCCTTTCATTCCCACATGTTACTTAAAGCATTAATATGAAGGCATGCAACATTACAAAGGTAATATAACAGCGTACGTTTACAGTTTGCAGTCATATAGATAACTAGACAGATAGATAGATAGATAGATAGATAGATAGATAGATAGATAGATAGATAGATAGATAGATAGATAGATAGATAGATAGATAGATAGATAGATAGATAGATGGATGGATGGATAGATGGATGGATGGGTGGGTGGGTTTAGGTAGGTAGGTAGGTACGTAGATAGATAGATAGATAGATAGATAGATAGATAGATAGATAGATAGATAGATAGATAGATAGATAGATAGATAGATAGATAGATAGATAGATAGATAGATAGATAGATAGATAGATAGATAGATAGATAGATCAGAAGACAAAAACAAGCCTGACCGAAGGCGTGAAACTGTTGTAAGCCAAACCGAAGTCTAACAGTGAACAAGTGACCATTGTTACGTCAAACGAGAGCTTGGAACCTACACGCCCTCGCAAACTGATGTTCAAACCGGCACATTTCACTCACTAACACACAGGAAGATCTGACAACACCCACCGGCAGTGACTAACTTAATAGCCAGTCTACGAACACTTCAAGTACAAATGACAAACACACGTCTTTACGAAAGCGTGGAACTGGTTTCGACCTCGCTAAGGACATAGCACTTGACCCTGAGTTTGATGACGCAAGTGTGTGCCGCGAACTCTGTTCTGTTTATTAAGTCATAAAGTGGAATATACTTCAGTGTGTTACATAATATAAATTTCAACATGAACATATAGATGCCGACTTGGGCATATAGATGTAAACTTGGACACATGTCTTGGCAGCATTTAATTCAGATAAATGTCAACTTGGACATATATATGTCAACTTGGACATATAGATGTCAAATTTGCACGTGTATCTTGGCTGCATTTAATTCAAATAGATGTCAACTTGCACGTGGATTTAGGCGGCAATATGGACAATGTTGGTGGAGCATACAACCATAGTTATATCAAAATAACAACACAAAAAAGGAGCTGTCATTACGTTGATGTTAAACGAAAATTCACACAACAAATCCAGTAGAGAGACATGATTGTCAACGCCTGGAGGGAAGCCATGTGACTTTCCAAGTTTTAACTCTGTCAGTGTCCAAATGTTTCATTAATTTATCTGATTGTCATCTCATTTATTCATTCTCTTTTCACTTTTAGTTTATCCTCCACCATTTTATGTGGGTTTTTTTTTCTTCCTCCCTAATTCAGTTAAACGCTCACTCTATTTCTATAATTCCACATTTAAGGCACCCCAGCAATGACTTCTTCTACTCCAAGTTGATTGTTCATATTTTGTCATTATAAAACAAAGAAGAGTCCGTTTAGCACTTGTTGATTCTCATGTTTATTTTTTAGTTAAAAAAAAAATCATGTTATCTGTTTCATGTTTTTTTTATATACATTTCCCTACTTTCTTCTGTTCCTTACCTGTTTCTCATCTGGTACCATGGGTTGAAGATATGATAAAATGTCGACTTATTCCAGTATCTCTTCGTTTATTCTCCTATTTACTGTTGATTGCTCATCTGGTACCATGGGTTGAAGATATGATAAAATGTCGACTTATTCCAGTATCTCTTCGTGTATTCTCACATTTAATCTTCGCTGCGCATCTGTTTTGCAAAGTTTGAAACTTCGTCTTCTACAAACAATGCTACCCAAACGATGCAGTCTTCATGTTGCATGAAATCACTCTCTTTTTAACAAAGTTCACAAACATTGCTGTTTACAACTAGAAGAACAAGATGGCGCTCTCTTTGGCAAACCTCTACAGCCAGGGTAGAAGAGGAACGACTAAATAAGAACAAGATGTACGAGACCAGTTTAAAAACAAACACAACTCGGCCTTGGAAATTGTAGCTTAATACGTTAAGTAAAGTGCGTCTAACTCAATTATTCAATTTAAGTCAAACTGAAAACTGGTCGACAGATTTTTTTGGTCTGGGTAGTCAATACGAACATTTATCAAAATAGGTCAGGTAGTTTTCGGTTCTTACTTGCGAAGAACAGACGAGCTGTCTTACTTGAGGAAATTAGAAGATCTTTTTGATATCGTAAATTCTCAGCCCGCGAAGACAGTACGATCAATGCACCTAGACGTGCTGTAGGACGCGTAGGCGGCTAGGAAACAATTTCGTGATGCAAAACCAATTGCTTCAAAAACCACAACTGTTAGAGAACGTAAAGCATGATATCCTACATTCTCCCAGCACTGTAGCCAACTGTGGTGTGGGTTCCATTCTATTTAATGAGTTAAAACGCGATGTTCATTCAGTGAGTCACTAACTAATTACCTTAATTGAATTGACAATATTAGCTTATTGATTTTCAGTTAATCCCGCTGCATCCCAGCTCACAAATCCGAATGTTTAATTCCCTGAATTCACCCCACGTCCCTCAGTGGAAGTATGGTAGACAGTAGTCTGTGTAAAAGTAGGAACAAAAAATGTCGCGCTGCTGTCATGTAGTGTGCGTCTAGAATGTCCGCACAACGTAACTGTTGTGGTATTTGTAGTTGACATTTGCCTAATTGTGGTGTCAGTGTGTTTGACACACAATTGTTCCTACTTCCGTGACTGAGTGCTCACTGTGGGCGTATACTGAGGCTCTTTTCACTGTCTGTGTTGTGTAGGCCAATTTGAGTGAACGTTTGTGGGTTAGTCTAGATTAGTGAGACGATAGTGTGCGTGTGTGTGAGAAAGTGTATGCACAGAAGTGTTTGAGGCACATTTATGAGGGTCTGTGTGTGAATGTTAGTGTTTAAAATATAGTTTTGTGAGGACATGTGTGTGGTTCTAAGTGAGGACATGTGTGTGTGGTTCTAAGTGAGGACATGTGTGTGGTTCTAAGTGAGAACAATACAAGGTATTGTGAGGGTATGTGTGTGAATGCTAGTGGTAAATAATAAATGTGTTTTTTAAAGACACAGTTCGAATCGGTGTGTATGTGTGTGTTTCTATATTAGGGAGATGAATTATAAGCGAGCGGATTAACAAATAATTGTGTGTGTGTGTTTATGTACAGATTTCAGATTCAATGTGTGTGTTGTGAGGAAAACTTCTCGTGTGTGAGTGTATATGTAAAAGAGCTATGAGATGAGTGGAATGAACAGATATGAGAATGAATTTTTTGTAATAATGTGAGGGTATGTGATAATGTGAAGGTGTGTGATAATGTGAGGGTGTGTGATAGAAACAGGGCACCTGGAGCACAAGTGTCAGAGAATATGCAAGCCTTTTGTGGACATGTGTGTGAGAGTGTCACAGAATGAATTGGTGCCACCCCTTCTTCTTCCTAATTTCTGGTTGACAACGGCTCGCATCGGTACATTTGTGGTACGGATTTTATTGCGTGCTTTCAATTGTCGCACTTTCTTTCTTTCTTTCTCTGCTAAGTAGCAGATATTTTGTATCTACATTCTTTCGCTACTTTCAGTATGTTGTGTCTTGTCTGTTTATCTGACACTCCTGGTGGATGATAATACTAAACATTTGCAGGAACGGCTGAGAGAACATTATTGACAACCGAGTTGGTTAATCGCAGGTGCGGCCGATATCAGTACAAAGGTTAACAAGTACATTGCCCCACCGCAATCTGCTTAATCACTGATAAGGCACGGGTGCGTCTCCACCAAGGTTGTAAAGAGACGGATGTTGTGTGTGCTCAAGCAACAGATAAGACATTACTTTAGAGAAAGTAATAATTTGTTACATCTTACACATATTGTCGTGTGAGGTTACCGATATGTCTGTAAGTTCGCCTGCCCGGCAATCGGATGTTTACAGACCATTTTCAGAAAAGTAATGTTTGAAATTTTGCACTAGATGAGTCATGCAAAATATTCAAATCAGATTGGCTGATCGTTTGAGCCCCATAACAAACAGAGTGACGTAAGACAGTGAATATAACCTGACACATTTCAGTGTTTTTTCACTGTGAAATTCACGCTTGCCAAAAACACCAGACGTGCCAGTTAGAGTTCAGAATTTCCATTTATCAGACCGGACACCTTTTATTGGAATATTTATCGGGACTTACAATTCAGCCCAGGAAATTTTTATCATTTTAATAAGGAAAGCTGCTATCTGAGAAAACTGAAGGAAACTCACGGAGTCAGAAAGGGAATTAAAGTTCAAATTAGCGACCCCAAGTAAACGTGTAATAAGGCAACTGGCAGTGCCTTTTATTCATCTGAGCAAAAAGTCTGTGAGCCAGGATTGGCTTATTGGTGGTACCAGCAGAAAGTACTTTCTCTGGAACAAGAAAGGGACAAGAGGCCTACTCTTTAAGACGAAGGACCAACTTTGTAGGCTCTCCTTGACATGTCTGAGAAACGAGCTACACCCGACAACCAGCGACGAGCGGGAGCAGTGTAAAAGAGAACCAACCGATCAGAAGGAGCAGAACCGTCATTGGCAGCTAAGTTCCATATATAAGCTGCCAAAGTGAACTTTTTTCATCGTCTCTATTATCCATTAATGATGCAACTTTTCTTCTACACTAATCACATTATTTTCAAACTGTTAAAACTTAAGTGATTATTCAATTTTGTTATTTGTAATTTTACAAATTTAACCTCGATTTAATCCTTTTAAATGTACTGCTTCTTTGTCTCGGTCAGTTTACTACACACACTCTAATCAGAGCTAAATAAGAATTCCCCTGAGTTAATCAGAGGTGGGGGTTTAAACGAGCTAACATAAACCATTGCTTAATCCTTTACAAAAGTTGTCGGCAGATTCTAGAATTAACGTGCTCATGCAAATGCAGCATTGTTTTCGCTTATCTGAATATCTTGTGAACAGTCCTTTGTGGTAGAAGCGTCATTAACCTTCTATCTGCATTTTTGCCAAGAGTAATCTTGTGCGAAGCTAGACACCTTTGAAGCCCGTATTAGTTACTCTTGAGTTTTGGCCACTGTTGGACCACTACAGCAAAGCAGGGGAGGCAATACCGTCACAGAGAGAAACAAAATATGTCAGGAAGAATACGAGTAAGTGTGAATAGATCTGAGAGAGAGAGAGAGTGAGAGAGAGAGTAAGTGAGTGAGAGAGAGAGTGAGTGAGAGAGTAAGAGAGAGTGAGTGAGAGAGTGAGAGAGAGAGTAAGAATGTGCCCGAGTGTGTGTGTGTGTGAGAGAGTGAGAAAGTTATATAAACAGGGTGTCAGATTACTTTGCTTAAAGGTGTGTGAAAGTGTGTGATATAGCATGTGTGAGGATGTGTGGGTCAGTCTCTGTGAATGTGTTATAAAGAGAGTATCAAATATACGAAGTGTAAAACTTTGCTAGAAAGTGTGAGTGAGAACGTGTGTGTGAGACAAGGTGTCAGATTGAGTGGGAGAACATGTATAGCATGTGTGAGAGTGTGTGAGATGAGAGAGAGAGAGAAAGAAAGAAAGAGAGAGAGAATGATATAACGAGAGTATCAAATACATCTGAGCATAAGAATGTGAGAATATGTGTGAGATAGTGTGTGTGTGTGTGAGTTTATGAGAAGTGTAAGAAATATTATTTTTGACATAATGTGTGAGAGGATGTGAATGATAGTGTGTGTGAAATAGTGTTTGTGTGTAAGACAGTGTGAGAGGATATAAGAGATAGTGTGTGTGTGTGTGATAGTGTTTGTATGTGAGAGGGTATAAGAGATAGTGTGTGAGAGTGTTTGTGTGAGAGACAGAGTGTGTGAGAAGCAAGGTATCAGACTGTGTGTGAGAGTGTGGGGTGAGAGTGTATGTTAGAAAGAGAATGATATGCAGGTATGATGTTGTAGTTGCTTGTCCTGTAGAGCTAAAGACACACTAGTTAACATAAACCACACCTGACACCACACACACACCGGTACCAGTCTTGAAAATCCGACGTAAACAGCTAGGTAAATATAATCAGAGGTTCTAGATCCGGGGACTGTATTCCTGGACATCAGTTGTTATCCACACAACTACAGCTAGATAGATTTTCACGGACAAAATAGAAATGTAAAATAAAATAAACTGTCTTAAGTTACGTATAAACACACAGCTGTCACAATTATTAGCGTGTTAAGTCATGTAGATTTGATATATGAAAATTAAAATTTGATAAAACACACAGCCTTGAAGAAGCAGTTAGCCCAAAATCTAGCTCGTTCCAACAGAAAAACAGCGAAGTTCGGACACTGTTTACTTTTGTGTGAATATTATTTTGAAACAACACATGCTCCCCTTGAAGTTTTCCGATTACTTGTTTCCTGACACAAGACAACACATTTGAAATTGTAGGCGGTAGCTGTGCCATACTTAAACGCTGGATATTGTCACTAAAGGCGTCCATTACGGAAGAACATACATTGTGTTAGAAAAACGATATTTAGTGTCAGGCAGTGCCCAGCACGAAGCCATCCAGTCAAATGGAAATGTTTCTTACTCTTGGCATTTTGTCGTCTGCTTAAGTTCTGTCTCCTTGTTGAGGCCTCAGCGGATATTTAATACGAGAGCGTCCTTAAACCTGATCTGTCATTCTATCTCTCTAACATCCTCCCTCTTGCCTGTTTCGATCTGTCGCTCTGTAGCCAGCACTTCCTTATTCCACCAGCCGCGTGAACACGCTGGCGAGAAGGGAAACTGTCCGGCGGACTCATGTGACAAATATTCACCATAGCTTGACGAATGTGCCCAAATTTGAAAGCCACTACAGCCTTTTTCTTTTTATTTCTACTCCCCTCCCAGTTTGAGGGAATCTGGCCTCAACCCCCGCTCTATCACTCTCTCCCAAACACGGGTACACGTTTTGTCTATCCGTGAGCACGATTGGCTTTTTTTGGGCAACACTGATCTCTCTATAGGGATGCCAATAATGGCAGTAGTTATAATCAAGACCAGTGATTCTAAAAGTGTTGTCCCCCGGTGAACACCTACATGACAGCAAGCTGTATAAGCGATTACAAACAGGGAGGCCATGATATCGTATGTATTTCTAAAATTGAGTATCATAACCATCATCGTCGATATCAATAATAATGACAACAACATTATTATTAACAAAAACCCCGTCATAAAACGACATCAACAAACCGTTATCATAAAATTCATCGTAATTATCGTCATAAAAGTCATCATCATTAACTTCATCATCGTCATAAACGTCATTATTGTGGACCATGTCTCATAAACGCTACCATCATAATGAATGCCATCATCATCATAAACGTCATTATTATAATCTCGTCATCACAACGTCATCTCACAATCGTAATCATCATCATAAACGTCATTATTATAATCTCTTCCATCACAACGTCATCTCATGAACGCCATCATCATCATCATAACCGTCATTATCATACTCTCATCATCATTAGAAATGTTACTATCATCTCGGTCACCATTAACATCATCCCCATGATCATCGTCATCATCATCACATCACTATTATCATAAAAAACATCACCATAGTCAACAGATCCTCTGGGAACACGGCGCTGCAAGTATTGCTGACTATTGATTCCTATTTTTAGTTGTCTACCTCAGCTCCGCCAATCAGGCTCCAGTTGCTTCCCCTTCCTCTTCTACCGCTCAGCTTCTAGATATGTGTTGTTTCCCCTTCTATCGTTTATCTCACAGTTTCTGTGTGGTTCTCTCCACTTGCCCCGAGTCCTAGTTGAATACATGCCTGGTTGTTCTGGTATATTGTCTGCTGAGTGTGTGTCCGATCCATCCCCACTTTCTTTCTGTGTTCTCCAGCTTTGCTGATGGTTATCTGGTAATTTTCTACACACCTGTGTACTTACACCTGCCGTCAGGTAGACAGAATGTGACAACAGTGTATCTATGATCGAATATCTGAAGTTTGGAAGAGACATATTTGATGACTTGAGATGATTGGCAGCTATACCGTTTGTTAGGACATATTTTTTACTTGTGTTGAACAGCCTAATCTAATCGCCATGTAAACAATCTGCAGGCTTCTGTATTGGTCAGATGGAGATCATGTCAAATCATGTTGGAGCAAATGTATCTACAGTGTATCTGATTTCTTCTTGTCTGTGTCCTAGGTACTCTGAAGTCAAATGATGACAAAACCTGGGAGACATCCATAAAATTAGCCAACGTTTCAAATATTTGGAAATTAAAAGCAAATTATTGACATTGTTCCACGATTTGGAGATCAGGGGAGATAAAAAAATGTAGCGATACTTTTAAAATACATGAAATCCAGGGAGATCAAAAGCTTGTGACCAAACTTTTCAAATAGATCGAGGTCAAGAGAGATCAAGCGACAATTTTCACACAGTCCCGTATAGTTACCGGGGGTCTGGACACCAAGAGAGAATAGGCGTACAGCTTCTACATTCACTCTGTGAGGGGCGGACTAGACTAATACAAGGTTATGTAGGGGCCTGGCAATCTCATCTTGTTAAACCAGTTGCTATGGAAACCTCGCTGCAAGATCATTTGAGTATTCTGATGTAGGTTTCCTGCCTAGCAACCAGCAGTAATGGTGGCTCCATGAGGAGCAGAACAGGACAATTATAATGATGAATTTTTAAATACCTGTAGACAAGACAGATATATCTGGAGACTAAGGGATATATCCGGAGACTAAGGGGTATATCTGGAGACCATAGGAGATATCTGGAGACCCGTTGAGGCATATAGAGACCAAGGGAGATATCTGGAAACCAGGGGAGATATCTGGAGACCCGTTGAGGCATATAGAGACCAAGGGAGATATCTGGAGACCAAGGGATATGTGTGGAGATCACGGGATATAACTGGAGACCAAGAGAGATATCTGGAGACCAGAAGAGACATCTAAAGACCAAGAGAAGATATGTGGAGAACAAGGGAGATATCTGGAGACCAAGAGAAGATATGTGGAGAACAAGGGAGATATCTGGAGACCAAGAGAAGATATGTGGAGAACAAGGGAGATTTCTGGAGACCAAGGGAGATATATGATGACGAAAGGAAATGACGTGGAATATAAATAAAATATTTCAACACAGATGTCAAGGCCTGATGTATGGCCCAGAAACAGGGCGAACACCAGAAGTTTGAGACTCACTGATCTAAACAGATCGAACGGTTTATAGGATATCCGCTAAGCCTTCACCTTTATTTCACCTCATCCTTTATCATCCATTTATAGATGTTTCTTTCTCTTTTTCTGCTTTTCAGTCTCAACTTCTTCTATATTTCCTCTCTTTTTCTATACCTTCCTTTCTAGTGCCACATTTTCTCCAAACTTTCTTCTTTCTGCCCAGTTTCACTCCATCCTCCCCTCTTATGTAAATGCGCAAGTCACTCCATCCTCCCCTCTTATGTAAATGCGCAAGTCACTGTTCCTACCCAACACCCACCCTTCCACGCACCGTTTCCCCCAGAGACCTTCCGATGAGACCATATCTAGAACCAACTGTCCACCGTTCTCCAGGAATGGGGTATTGCCGAAATTGGTAGCGATGGAACCGAGGTCTGTCCAGAAATCGATAGAACAGCGGACGTTTTGTGAATTGTGTGGGGTTAAAGCCCATTTACTCTCCCTGTCGTTCTCTCTATCTGATTTTTTTCTTTCATTTTTCTTTCTCTATTTTTTTGAATATAAATGAGAAAACTGTAAGGATTAACGCTTAATCTTTTCTCTGTTCCCAGATTCCTTGTAATCTTTAGTGTCTGTTTATATGTCTACTCTATTTTATTGTTTTATTTCTTTTATCTTCTCGACTCAAACTGTAGTGTACATTTTTTAACATAATACATTCCTCTACATAATTAGCATCGGAATTCACGTATTACTTTCTGTGCCTTCCAGATTTTTCACTCTCTCTCTTTCTCACTCTCTCTCTCTCTCACTCACTCTCACACACTCTCTCACACACTATCTCTCCTCCTCTCATACACACTCACACACACACACACACTCTCTCTCTCTCTCTCTCTCTCTCTCTCTCTCTCTCTCTCTCTGTCTCTTTATGTATATCTCCCTCCCTCTTCATTTAATGAGGGACACTTTTAGCAAGATCACAAGATTTGTGCGTGCCTTTTTTTTTTTGTCCACAATTTTTCCTGTGACATTGATCTTCTTCTGATTGTTATTTCTTATAATGGATACAACTTAAGTAAGATGGCCCAAAGAATTAGTTCTAAATGTACGTAAATCCATAACCTTTGTCAATAGAAGTAAAGAGAGTTATTCATTAATATATAGAGCCGATCCTTACATCCGCAGCTGAGTGATGAATAGTAGACAATCATTGCATCTACAGCTGAGTTATGAACAGTTAGTAGACAATCCGGTACTTGTGCGTTAATTCACCGGGAAATTAATATTGTGGAAATTTATTACCCAAACCGAGCACTGTTCTTTTTTCCAGTTCGGCAAATTCAATCGCAGTGTCTAGGCCGTGGAGTTGTCACATTTTTGCCACCCCCCCCCCCTTACGCGACGTCACAAATCTCTTACCCACCCCGTCCCCTTTTTTGTCCTTATTTTTTGTAAACCTGAAAAAATACAACTTACTGGAATGTTTTTTTTTTAAAAGTTTTGTCTCGTTTTGGTGAGACGCGTCCCGTTCAGCCTAGTCGGTTATATTAGGGCGCATGTCCAAATATAAAAGACCCTTAAGTCTAGGGAATTGCTAGTCATCATAATCATCATCATCATCAGCTTTCAAGTCCCTATCAGAGTCAGGTACCCTTTTACAGCTGGTTAGACTGATGCGTGACACCTGTTCCCTTCCTCGCTGCCGTTGCCTTCTCTCATTCAAGATCAGAGTCAGGTACCCTTTTACAGCTGGTTAGACTGATGCGTGACACTACCAAGCTTTGAATCCGAAACCCGGTAACTTATTGCGGTAGTTGAGTGTTAGAGACTTCACCATACTAGGTCCAGCATCGAGAGGTGGGGAGACCAGTTTCCTTCCTCGCTGTCTTTTCCTTCCCTAACTCAAAGTTAAGTACCCATTTATAGCTAGGTAGGCCCCATCTCTCGATGCTGGACCTAGTATGGTGAAGTCTCTAACCCTCCACTACCGCAATAAGTTACCGGGTTTCGCATCAGTCTAACCAGCTGTAAAAGGGTACCTGACTCTGATCTTGAGTTAGAGAAGGCAACAGCAGCGAGGAAGGGAACAGGTGTCACGCATCAGTCTAACCAGCTGTAAAAGGCCACCCCACCTCATAAAGCTGGGACCCAGTACATCGAAGTCTATAACACTTCACTCCCCTACGGCAGAATGTGCTACGTGACTACCCTTACGGTTTAAATTAACGGCAAGCGAACGAGGGGAGAGCTGACAATGTGAAATGACACTTTTTCAGTCAAGAAAGAGTACGGTGCTCGGTTTGGGTAATAAATTTCCACAATATTAATTTCCCGGTGAATAAACGCACAAGAACCGACAATCCTTACATCCACAGCTGAGTTATGCGCATTTGGTAGACAATCCTTACATCGACAGCTGAGTTATGCGCAGTTAGTAGACAATCCTTACATCGACAGCTGAGTTATATGCAGTTAGTAGACAATCCTTACAGCTACAGATGAGCCATGAACAGTAAGTAAACAATCCTTACATCCACAGCTGAGCCATGAACAGTTAGTAGACAATCCTTACATCCACAGGTGCGTGCCTGAAAAGGTCACGTATTACCGTATATGGACATCTGATGCCTTGCATACACTCTCACAAACACATTTGTAGACTCATATTGTCTAAAATGTAATAAATCCATGATTACTTTTTAACCAAGGACCGGAAGCAATTACATCACATTTGTCTGCCCACATGTATCACACAGACGGTAATGTCGTCTTATCAGCGGTTCAATCTAAACGCGCCGGCGACTATATTATCTCAGCTCTTCGTAGGCTGGGATGACCAGGTAACAAACCGGTGACATATCTGCAAGGAGTGTCACAACTGTGATATTTATCACATACAGGGTGATTTGATAAAATCACATATCTGCTTCTTAGCAGACAAATAAAGAAAGAAAGTAAGAAAGAAAGAAAGAAAAGTGCGATAATTGACAGCACATAATACAAATCAGTACCAAATGTACCGTTACTGTCGGAGAGAACCAAAGATCGATAGAGGCCGCCCCGTTTCGTCACATAAACTAGTAATTCCTCTTCGACGGGTGTTCCGCGATACACTTTGTCTGGGATATTATTTCTCTTATGACTGATGATCCAATTCCTAGGTTTCCAGTCTTGTATTTATAAAGTCCTGTTCCTGAAGTTTTACAGTCTGTGTATTTAAATATGCGGGTTTACTCTTAAGGTTTCAGAGTTGCCCAAATACTGTCGATCTGTCACTTTTGATATAGGAACGTTAGGTTCGATCCTTCTCTTTCCGACTTCTTCAAATACATACATCAATACTAGGTAGCAGCATCCTAGCAAAAAACATCAAGTACCCGCAGCGAACGCAACACGACAACCAACCAGACACAAAGAACACAAACCGATCTACCATGAGATCAGCCCTTCATGAAAATGCACAACACACCTTACCCGCCCCTCAAAGAAGTGCTCCCGTAACCAACAAATTACCTAACCACAAACAGAACGCCACCTACAGCCAGGAAGCCGAACGTTACGATGTTATGTTTCCTCCACTACCTATAAGACAGCCCCTCACAAACACATTATATGACAGTTCCACAAGCAGTGCCACAATGTCCCAGACCCAAAAATCTCCTACTAGTGTTGGAACCATTACAGACGAAATCTATAGTCGTCATTCTTCCTCCCGTAGCCTTCCTGGTCGTGCTCAGTGGAACCCAGAACTTGGCTACCTGATGCAATTCAGTCCTGCGTCACTCAGCCAAGCACTAATGATGTCTGTGCAACGCGGGCCCTACTATTTACCTGACAGAGACATCCAATATTGATGATGAATCCACTCATTTTTTATTTTTATTTTTTTATTTTTTTTTTAAATTTTATTTTATTTTTATTGACTTAATCCCTGCGACCAAAGCCGTATCTCTCTTGAAAAATTAGTTGATTACTGTGACGCATAAAGTAATAAGTACTTTGTTACTTTCTCAAAACACTCTAATTTCATTGGCTACAGGCCTCCGACAGTTTTTTTCATAATTTGCAAGATTTTATTTTATTGTATTTTATTTACTTTTTTAATTCGTATTCTCTCAGTGTTGCTTAATTACTGTGTTAAAATTTTAGTGTTGTGGTGTAAAAACGTGCGTGCCTACTGTTGTGTGACTATTTTAATATACTACTGACAATTTCAGTTAATTGTAATTTTTTAGCAATACTTGTACCAAGTGTTCGTACGTTAAGTACTAACATTTGTATTTTAACTTACGTGGTGACGTTAATTAGTTTAAATTTTCGTGGGTTTCGTATTCAAAATTGCTTTTGTTATTTTCCTTTTTAAACGCTCGCCAAAATAAAATGCATACCTATCAGACACAATGGCTAATTAAGGATGGTCTACGGCTGGGCCACCTGAACATTTACCATTTATTAGGCAAACTTCCTGAGCTTACACAAATTCTGAATAAAAATTTTCATGTTTTTGGACTTTCTGAAAGTCGTTTAAACGACAAAATATCAGATGATGAAATTGCCCTAAATGGCTTTAAAACAGTTCGGCGAGACTCAAGTAGAAAGCTAGAAACAGGTATAGTAGTATATATTTCCAATTCTATTAGTTATCGCCACAGAAGAGATTTAGAGACAGCAGAGACCGAGTGCATATGGTTAGAAATAAAACTAACGACTCAGGGACAATTTCTAGTCGGGTATCTTTATAGAAATCCCAGTGCAGGAGCCATCTGGTATGAAGATTTCACCACTATGATGGATAAAGTATTTACCACTGCCAAAGAAATTATTCTTCTAGGCGATTTCAACATCGACATGCATAACACAAACCAAACGTGGGAAAACATCATACTATCTTACAACCTAAAACAAATAGTCAACCAGCCTACCAGGGTAACAAATGCATCATCCACAACAATTGACCACATCTACGTCACCCGTGCAGAAAACATTATATAATGCTCTGTTCCTACTGTCGCGATGAGTGACCACTATCCTATATGTTGCACGTGGTCAAAGAATAAATATAAAGCTCCAAGAAATAAACATATAAGTATTAAATTTGGAAGTTTTAAAAATTTCAACCGTGAACTATTTTTACATGATTTGCGAACCGCACCTCTTGCCAGTGTTTACCAGCTTTCTGATCCCGATGACGCCATTGCCCATTGGATACAAATCTTTCTTTGTGTGTTTGATAACCACGCACCAACTAAAGAAGTTCGTGTGAAACGACAGGTCAAATCTCCTTGGATCACACAAGCAGTGCTAGACGCCATGAGGCAGAGAGATCAAGCTCACAAAAACAAGGACTTTAACATATACAGAGCACAGATGAACAACGTGCAATATTTAATTCGTAGAGAAAAAATAAAATTACTTTAAAAATTTGGTTCAGAACAAAACAAACAGTAAAGATATATGGAAAGCAATCAATACCTTAGCGAACAAGCGAAATCTGTCAGTCTCGTCAACTCCTAATACTTCATTTACTTCCACAGACTTCAGCAATTACCTTCAGGCAGAAATAAACAGTCTTAAATCTACAATACCAAATTCACCTTGTGACTTAGGCAGGCTGTCAGTATTTTGTGAGAACAAATGTACCAACACAATCCCATCCAACATTCCGTTTATGACAGTTAATGAAGTATATAACTATCTTCTAGGACTTAAAGATAATAACTCATCAGGACTTGACGGAGTCAGTAATCGAATACTGCGTTATGCGGCTCCAGCTATTAGTGATTCGCTTACATACATATACAATCAATGTATCGCACGGAGTTACTTTCCGTGGCACTTTAAAGTCGCTAAGGTATATCCTCTCTTAAAACCTGGCTCTTCCGACAATAATAACCTTGGTAACTATAGGCCAATCTCCTTAATATCATCGCTATCCAAACCACTAGAAAAACACATACATAAAATAACACTACAACACCTAGTTAACAATGGCTTGCTAATTGATAGTCAGTCGGGGTTTAGACCTAAACATTCATGTCACACAGCTCTAACTAAGATGATTGACAACTGGCACTTAAATGTTAATAACGATAACATATGTGGGGCAGTTTTTGTTGATTTTAAAAAAGCATTTGATATGATAGATCACGCTATTTTAATTAGAAAACTAGAAACATCAAAAGTAAACCTTCAACTAGTGATGATAATTAAATCATTCCTGTCAGACAGAAAACATGTAGTTTCTTACAATAACTCTTGCTCAAACCCAACCGTAATAAATACCGGCGTTCCTCAGAGCTCTATTCTTGGGCCTCTACTTTTTGCCATATACATTAATGACCTTCCACTACACGTCGAGCACGCATCCTGTGACCTATTTGCTGATGACTGTACTATCTACACAAGTGATACAAGTTGCAACACACTCGAACTATCGTTACAAAAAGATACAGACAATCTGATTAAGTGGAGCATCGGAAATCGCATGCTAATTAATATAATTAAAACAAAGTGCATGTTAATATCAACTAGACAAAAATTACAAAATTCTGAGAAAACAACACTTCAGATCTATATTGGTACCTCACCAATTGAAAACGTTAATGAACATAAAACTCTAGGAATAGTCGTTGATCGGCATCTAAATTGGAACTCACATGTTCATGCACTGACCAAGCAAACGGCACAGAAAGTTTACCAGTTAGCTAAAATCAAACATTTCCTAGATGAAGATACACGTAAATTGTTCTATATATCTCACATAAAAACAAACCTTGACTATTGCTCCACAATCTGGGATGGTTGTTCTATGTCCAACACAAAAAGACTCCATTCACTACAAAAGCATGCAGTGCGTCTAGTTTCTGACAACTGCCAAACACAGTGTGTAGATCTATATAAAGATCTCAAAATACTGCCTCTAAGAAAGCGCTTTCTGTTCAACAAAGCTAAATTTGTTCACAAAATCCTGTCACAGAATGTTCCAACATATCTGTGGCCAATGTTCAAATACAATGAAAGACGCAGTCAACGCCTTAACAAAATACAAGTGCCCAAGCCTAGGCTTGACTTATTCAAGAAAAGCTTAGCTTACTCTGCTGCTCATCTTTGTAACTATCTTCCACATTATCTAAAACATAACAACCTCAGTCCCTATTCATACAATCGTAAACTTTTCGAATACTTTATGAGTTCTGATTATCTGCCCCCCTAATGTGATTATTTTTCCGATCAAATGGTATAATATCGAGTGTAGGTTTAATGATGATGTTACTGCTTTTCAACATATTTTGTTTCATGGTAATACTTAGTTTGTACTTTTCAACATATTCTATTTCATGTTTATAATTAGATACTGTGAATGTGAGTATGCTATTATTTTACCTTTACAACGTTGAATTCCTTGAATTGATGGGTAAAATATATGTGAGAATAAATGAAATCAGTATAAAAGACGAGAGAAAGGAAGGGCAGAATGTCAGACGGGCCTGTGAGCCCAATTCGCAACCCTTTGAAAATAAAGTTCTATCTATCTATCTATCTATCTATCTATCTATCTATCTATCTATCTATCTATCTATCTATCTATCTATCTATCTATCTATCTATCTATCTATCTATCTATCTATCTATCTATCTATCTATCTATCTATCTATCTATCTATCTATCTATCTCTCTCTCTCTCTCTCTCTCTATCTATCTATCTATCTATCTATCTATCTATCTATCTATCTATCTATATCTCCCTCTCTGATAATTTTTGTACTTTTCAACATATGTTATGTCATGCTTATAAGTAATTAATGTTAATATGAGTGTGCTATATTATTATTTTACTTTACAACGTTGAATTCCTTGAATTTGATATGTAAAATGAATATGAGAATAAATGAATTCAGTATGAAAGGTGAGAGAAAGGAAGGGCAGAATGTCAGACGGGCCTGCGTGCCCAATTCTCAACCCTTTGAAAATAAAGTTCGTTCGTTCGTTCGTTCTTGGGAGTTGCTCGGTTCAAGTTGTGAAGCTGTCTGTTCTGTGTTTCTGAGTTCACTAGATTATATTTCTCATTCTCAGTTCAAATCGCAGATGGAGTTTTCGACGAATGTTCCAATAGAATGCACTGTTTATTCCGGCATCTCAAATCAAACTAATCAAATCTCTCTAGCACTGTTTGGTGGGGAAATTTTAAATATCCCATCGCGTGTTTAAAATATTAATTGTAATATCCACGCGTGACCTCTTTATAATAAGACGTAATATTGTTCCAGCTGCATCTATCTGCCTCCCACAATATTGCAACCATGTTTTCCTGGCGTAATGTCTTTCGCCAAGATGTCTACCCCGACAGATTATCAAATTATCGCCTTTATATGCGTGCCTTCGCCAGACATCTGTCTGGTCAGACAATGTTGTCTTCTTTCATCGTACGCACAATACAAGCTTGTGTCAACACGATCAGCAGCTTTTCACTTGGGTCAAATGTTGGACCGACACGTTTCCAAAGGTGGTGAGACGGATTCAAAGAGATAAGCGGGTGACCAATCTGATGACTGGGTATTGCTACGATAATACCACAGTTCACCTGGCGGAACGTAAATACGTCTGATGAGTGGTAAACAAGATAAAGACAGTCCTATAGCAAATACTTCCATAGGGGAGTGGAGTGTTAGAGACTTTCCCCAACTAGATTCAGCATGGAGAGTAAAATAATGAATGAAAGGACAAAATGTATGCCAAATAGAAGCGATGAGTGAGAAGAAGAGTAACATTAAGAAAAAAGTGATACTGACGGAGTGGACATGAGATCGCACAACCGTATCGTCACAATCACACAAGGGATGGTCCCGTGAAACAATAAACGCATCTACCACTTGTGTAGTGTTCCCACCTCAGGGCTATCTCAGACAGACAATATTGGCTTCTATAGATGTTGATCGGGCGAGACCGTCTTGTCATGGTTAGAATCTCGCTCGCTGACCGGTGATAATGACTGGGTATTGTTACGATAATACCTCAGTTCACCTGGCGGAACGTAAATAAGTCTGAGGAGTGGTAAACAAGATAAAGACAGTCCCATAGCAAATACTTCCGTAGGGGAGTGAAGTGTTAGAGACTTTCCCCTACTAGATTCAGCATAGAGAGTAAAATAATGGTGCATAAAATATGCCACATAATAATGACAGGGGAGAGAAAAATAAGAAAATATCACTCGCACGGGAATGTAATGCAATCCTGCCGGAGTGGACTTGAGATCGCACAACCGTATCGTCACAATATTGTAAATGTCATTTTAATTTTTTTATCTCTACAAAATTAAATTGTATTTGAAACACATTGATGCAGTTGAGGATTAACTCATGACTTCCCATTTGTAAGTGGGGCATCATAAGATATGATAGGAAACTCTTTACTGAGCATTACAACAGGGGCAATCTGATTATCGGATGGTGTTCCTTTTCGGCCCTTTTATGTTCTCTACTGAAATGGAGGCGGGTCTTTTTGGGTGGTGGCTCCCAGCTATTAGTCTATTGTTGCCTTTTTCCGCCTGCTCTTGGAATAGAACCCTCTACACATTGGTTGCGACAGTCCACTTCATTTCTGGTTTTGTCCGTGCTGCCAGCGTGAGGCAACTATAAAAGTAACCATTATGTTGTATATAAATTATTGTTCTGAATACCACAGTTCGTTGCGGTTGCTCCATAGTCAACATGATGCCCTTTCCGCCATTTCCCCGAACCTCTTAAGTGTCATCGTTCTTGACTGTCCTTGCACACCCAATAATTTAAGTAGATCATACACTGAGGTAGCCACTAGACCACTTGCACCTACCTCTACAGCTATGACTTTTGCTGTGAACCCGTCATGTCTCAAGTCCATGACCAGATCGTTGTACCTGACCAATTTGAACGAGTGTTTTCGTCAGTCTGGCTTCAAATGGTACGGTCATTTCAATCACTATAATCTGGTTTGACTAACTGGAGTGTAGTACTATATCTGGTCGTCATCGATATCTCCTAATGATTTCCGGTTATGTCCCTCGACCAGGTAGATCTACCGCCATCTCTCAGCCATTCTCACAGCCAATAATAGATGGTAAAATGATATTTGGTTTGCCACGTGCTGACTTTCTTGCTCTCAGACAGTTTACATTTGTGGTGCTAGGTCTGTCTTTGCTGTTCGTTTTCAACCTTGCCAGGTCTTTTGCAGCAGCCAGCTCATTTAGTACGCCCTTTTGTCGCCAAAGCAAACTATATAGATACGTCGTGACAACTGAAGCTTAATAGCGAGAGAAAGTCGCGTCAGAAAATTGGTTGCAAATTACTGTCTGAAACACTTTAAACCAGCGGTCTGCAACCAGCGACCGAGTCCTACAGGTAGATCATAGAGGGAGGCTATTGGTTCTTTGTGTGGAAACCCACACGAGGCAGCCACAAGCTCTTACAGTTGTGGTTCATGTCTCAAATTATTTTCAGTGATGAGGCTGCCAGCCCCATATGTCACTGTACACCCACAAACAAATTCTACATGTCAAAATGCAAATATAAAATGTTCAAATGTAGATATTAAAACTTACTCCCTATTATCGGGCGAACACAGACTTTGTGAACAGGAAATGTCCGAATATTATAGGGCAACTGATTTAAGATGACATCTCTATAGGTGGGCTAGGTGTCTTACTGGGTGCACTTGAAGTAGGATCCTAGAACTTAAGGCGCATAGTGATGATTCTGGAGCTAATGTTAATGTTAATGTTAATAAGAATCGACCTCACTGCACTCAGGGCAAACCTATAGGGGCTCAGTCTCCCTCAGCAAATGTCGAAGAGTATGAATGCAAATTGAACCTGTAGCACTCTGGTTGTACATACGACGGATGCATCCTCTCTCATGTCCATTTCTGCTAGTCCCACGATTGATGCCAAACTCAAGCAGCCTCCAACTTGTTGATTCATCCATTGCAATACCATTATCCAGCACGCGATCATTAATAGCCCTTAGTATCTCTCCCTTATCCATGTCCAGTGCCCGCACTATGGGTGCTCTCGAGACCAGTCTGTCAGCTCTCTCATCGCCAATAGAGTCCTGCATGACCAGGACAGTAGATCCACACCAGTTCTTGAAGACTTGAAGATTCTATTGATGTTTTTCCATTCCTGCCGCAGCCATCCGTTCTGAACTTTCTGAAGCATGGCTTGAGAGTCTGACAATATAACTGCCCTGGTTGATGGAGTTTCAGACAGCCACCTCAGTGCTGCAGTAACACCCTCTTCCTCCATTATCATGCTGGAGGTTGTTGTCATGTAGGCACCATTCTGTTCAGCGACGACCCTGCCCTTTATTTTCGCAGAGAAGCCCCATCCCGATTTCTCATCACGCACTACAGACCCATCAGTGTACACAATGGCGTCATCATCCCCAGCATGGTCACTTATCAGCTGATTAATCTCCAGCTCTGTTTTTCCATTGCCCCAATATCTGCACTCTCTGCAAAGGCTAATGATGACCTGCTGGTAGTTTATCCAGTTCTGCCCTGACTTACTCCACTCTTCCCCTTTGGATACATTTTCAACCCTGGTCACATGACCAATCGTAGCCTCTGTCTGTGCCATCCATAAATCCCCCTTTTGATTCTTTGATGTAGCTACGTTCTCATGTAGGTTCTCTACGTTCTCTGTTGTCGGTGGTTACCCGCATATAGGTTTTTGCCTGGGCCATCACATATCTGGATCTAATCGACAACAATCAGAGCACGTATCTCATTGTCACAATGGGGGTATCACGCGTACAGCCCAAAACTAGTCGCATCCCTTCATTCTGAATGCGTTCCAGTCGTTTACATTGTGACACTGACAGCGTGAGTATTCCTAGCCCGTACTCGATTACTGAAATCACGAGCTGATGATACAGGAGAAACAACAGTCTCTGTTCCAAGCGCGCAGCAGCCATTTTTTTTAAGGCTGCCAGTCCTCGTTTGTACTTCTGTATGATCAGTTTGACATGATACTTGAACGATAGCCCACGATCAAACGTTACTCCCAGATACTTCAGCCTGTCTTGCCTTTCAATGTTCTGCCCATTGAAAGTGATGTCTGGAAGGTCTGCTTTCACTATGGAGTTGTTCAAAGAGCACCACATCACACAGGTGTCGTAGATTTTAGATAGGAGTATTAAGACTTGGGTTAGGTCCCTTCTGAATAGGTTGGACTGAGTGATAGATACAGTGAGCGCTGGTGAAAAGAAATAGAATTTCCACACGTGAGATGATAGGATGTGATATAGAGGCTGTCTTTGAGAATCGAGATAATCTTCTCTCTCTCACCTATCTTCTACGACCGTTTTTAAAGGCGTCAGACAGTCTAAACACAGATATATATTACATAAATCTCTATCTACTCACAGGCACGCACATACACGTGACGACAGTTAAACACACAGACGTGGGAAATCTATAACCATATATATATATATTATTTGAACGAGCTGACCAACGCACTGATTAAGTTCAAGAGAGATTTTTATTATTATCATCAAAAAAAAAAATCTTCTCACAACACCAAAAAATACATCAAGGAAAAAACATATACAAATAGTCATAAAATTTAAGAAAATGCTACAAGGATGATAGCCCGTTAGAATCTTACTCTAGGTTTAGCCCACAGCCCCGTTAAGAGAACAGATGATGGCCCAAAGAGTTATAGATACGTAGGGTTGAGGCTAAGAGGTTTCTTTCTTTCTCGTAAATGTATGGACAGAGTTGAATAATCTGATTTAGCCTAAGAAAAAAGAGAAACTCTAGCCTTTGTAACAAATTCTGCAGATTAAAAAAAAAGTTAAGACAGCAAATGGGTGACAATAATACCCCGGTAAAACAACACTCTGACCTGTGTACCCTCATTCATTCAGCCATGGCCTTGCTCTCACATACATATACTCACAACTTTGCTCGTTGCCTCTGGGAACATAATAATTCTAGGACCTTCACACAGACCCGAAAATGCAGTCCTTGACCAAGAAATCCCCAGTTCCAAAAGACGTACTAAACTCTCAGGGAACGATTCCTTGGGTGTTCTAATTTTTCGAATGTCTGATTAAGTCACATAAAATATGTCCAGGCACGAAAGTTAGCAGAGCACAATGTCATTAGCTTTGGATTCTAGGATTTAAGGGACGTCAGATCGGTGTCTTCTTTCAGGCAGGTACTATATTTGGTCACCACAATATTAGTCACAATCTCTGTCGGAATGTTAATATTCTTCTTGTAATATTCTCGCCGCCAGGCAGCATGTACATTTTAAATTTGTGGAGCAATATGAACTGGCTCAAAAGCCCAATATATATTTCTAGTCTTTAGAAACCGTTAGTGGGATTGCTATTACTGTCTCTCTCTCTGATGGCATAAGCACTGTCAGATCAGTGTTACTTGAAACAATAAAAAACACCCACGTGGTTAAAGATAGGAACTGTCTATGCTTCCCACAAATATGTCTCTTTACTAAACGCTGGCAAGTTGGGTACCACCGTTTCACTATATAAAAGAAAGAACACGTATCAAATAATTTACATATATGTACTCAATATAACTTACATTTTAAATAGCAAGCCGACCGCTTGACTTATAATTAAAATTTTCCGGTGAAATAAGTTATAAAATCAATCATCATGAATTCAGGAATATCTGCGTATTCCGTCACTATTCACTGATGTCGCATCTAGCATTTTATAAGTTTGATATAAAATATTCTCGACTGAGTATTAGCCGTTAAATTAAATTCCTTATAGCTACTAGTTTTAGTAAGCTAAGATATAATTTATTATGTATTTCCACTGTAACTCGTCGACTTAGAGAATATAACAAACTATAAATTAAGCACTCTGTTCAAAAGAAACTAGTTAAAAATGAAATAAGCGACTTAACACTTTATCATTTCACAAAATACTAGATATAATATATATTACCTCAAAACACAGCACTACAGGGTATCGCACAATTAAGAATTATACGCTTATATTTATGGAAGTCTAGAAGTTCGACAAATTGTCGCAACAAACTAAGAAACTTCGCTTATACAACTCTACTCTTCGCGAACCACCTGTCTACTGCGATTATAGAGAAAGAATGAAGATAAAGTTTCAAACTAGGTTTAATATCTGAAACAGACAAAGGATGAACTATCTCCCCCGCCCCGATCTCTCCCCCTTCTCATAACAGCTACGTTTAACTTAGAGGCGTGTCGTAACTGCCACCAGGGCGATTACGCACCTGCGTTGACAAACTGACCGGGAAAAGCGCGTGTCAGTTGCAAATCTCAGACAACCGTCTGCCGTGCCACGAGTAATCTCACCCTTCGTTTAACAAACTGACCGAGAAACGTGCATGTCAATTTCAAAGGTAGACAACTTGTCTGAAAGGCAGGGCAGTTTTCACACTACAAGCTGACCATGGCCCGTGGAGCATGAGTGTCATATGCGAAAAACCAGACCCTCTGTCTGCCTGCCCGTTCTGGCGGAGTGAATTTTCACACTACGGCCCAGAACTCGGCCGAAGAAAACACTGTCCCCGGGGGAACAGCAGACAGCTGTCGGCTCTCCCGGTCTGACGGAATGCATTATAACGCTTCTCGTCTGACTGACATCCACGTAATACCATCTAGTGCGATACTCAGTTTTGAGAAACAAAACAGGTAAAGTTTAAAAATACTGAAGAAAATATTTTTCGCAACCGAGTGATGCGAAAAAAAATACAGGAAAAACAAGTATGGAAAGATAATAAAATAAAAGGATGCGCGTGAGAGAATAGGAAGAAGATCTAGGCAATTTAATGACCATAACCTATGTGACAGAACGTCCCCCCTTTAAGATATGGAAGCACTCCATGTCTACGTTATGGAATTAAATTTCCTATAACCGTAGCTTCGGGGTGTCTGTCTTCTTCCCTCTCATCTTCCCCCTCCATCTCTCCAATTCCTACTCAAGTTTCCTTCCTCTGGAATGTCTCCCATGCGCGCTTGAAAGAGCGTCGCCGCTTCTGACATTTTTGAAAGATTTCCTGTGTGTGCAGTGGAGTTTCCCTGCCACTATCGTCCTCTTCGTCAGTTTTGGCGATCGCCAGGAGATGGTCGGAGGTTGGCACTGGTCTTTCCAAGTATCTCTTTAAGAGATTTAAATGGAAAACCTTTTCCTTTCCCTGAATAGATATCTGGTAGGTAGCCTTAGAAATCTTTTTCAGGACGTTAAACGGCCCTTGCCATCCGATCTTCAGTTGGTTGTTCTCGGTCGGGAGTAACACCAAAACTTTCTCTCCTGCTTCCAGTTCTCTCTCTTTCGCGACTTTCCTGTATCGGTTAGCGTGCTTTGTGCGAGCTCGCTTAAAGTTAGTCGTTGCTAGGTCCCACCCTAGTTTCAACCTTTCCTTTAAAACCGACACATATTTACTTGCTGAGACGACTGTCTCATGCGCCTTCTCGTCTGTCAGAGACTGAAGTAAGGCTTCAAGCGGGCCCTTAATGGGTCTGCCGAATAAGAGTGTCGCTGGCGGAAATCCTGTGGAAGTATGAGGAGATTCTCTGTAGCCAAATAAAGCTCCAGGAATACAAAGGTCCCAATCTTCAGGTTTCACTTGTGCCAGTTTACTTAGCAGCATGTTGAGGTTTCCATTAGCACGTTCCACGAGCCCATTTCCGGCCGGACTATATGGCTTAGTGTGGATGTGCTGGGTCCTCAAGATCTTAACGATCTCATCCATCAACAGGTTTCGGTATGGGGATCCGTTATCCGTCAACACTTGCTGAGGGAATCCCAACCGAGTGAAAATCTGCACGAGGGCTTCTGCGACATGCTTGGCATCTGCGCATGTTAGCGGGATAGCTTCTGCCCATAAAGTGCATGTATCGACTAAGGTCAGGATGAACCTGTTCCTTCTTTTAGTCCTTTCGAAAGGCCCTAAAATGTCGATCACAACCCGTTCGAATGGTGTTCCCATTATTGGCATTTCACCCAAAGAGACTGGGGGTGCTCGTTGCTTGGGTGGCACACGTTGGCACTGGGCACAGGATTTGACATATCTGATAATATCAGTATTTACTCCTGGCCACCAATAATGAGTGGTTATACGTTGGTTTGTGGCGTTCTGTCCCATATGTCCGCTGAAGGGAAGAGAGTGCCCCATTTCTAGGATTTGGCTTCTGTACTGTTTCGGTACTAGGAGCTGGTTGTAACCTTGGTCAGGCTTGCCCGCTTTTCCCAATACACACGTATCTCCCGCCAAGTATGACTGGGTAGATGGGATCATCCATAACAGCCGCTTTGATCACACCTCTGACAAAATCAGAGTGGATCTCCACCAATGCAATGGGAAGCGCTGTAGGTGCATCACTCTTACGAACTCCACAAAGTTGGACGGTCTCTGCTGTCTCTTGACCGGGTTTGACCAGGTTTCTGGCAACAATGCAATCATAAGAAAGCCCCGTGTCAAATAAGCAAGAAGTTTGAGAACCGTTCAAAATAACAGTACCTCGCGTTGAGGGTCTATCCCCAACAGGTTGGGAATCACTGTCAATAATTCCGCCTTGCGAGACTGTTAATAAGCATCCGATGCGTTTCGGCTCGGTGTGCTCGGTCTGATCATATGTCCCGTGCTCAGGGGTTCTCCCTTTGCCACCTTGTCCTTTCTGGCTACGCTGCCATGTAGGGCGGTCGGGTTGATCAGACTGTTTGGGGTGGTTGAGGTACTTGTTCTTGTAGAACTTGGATTTTTCAGGAGGGGGGTTTTGAGGTCCAGTTTCTCTGTGGTTATTTAGGTTAGAAGCCTGAGAAGATTGCTCTAGGTTATGTTTTCGAAAATGCTCCTCTGTCGGTTTCCGCTTTGTGGCCGGTAGTTCAGCCAGCGCATTGTGGTAACGCTCAGACTTCTCTAAGATGTCTTCAAGTTTTTCTGCCCCTTGCTCAGCTAGAAATCTCCGGGTATCAGCAGACAATGTGTTCTTTATTTGTTCTGTTAAAACAAATTCCTCAAGACCTTCATAGGTAGAGGGGAGCTGCAAGAGCTCAAGACACTTTGTCAAATATCCCTTTAGACGGGAAGAGAACTGGTGAAAAGATTCAGAATTCTCCTTTCTGCTGTTGCGAAACAGTTGCAAAAATTTGCGAGCGTTCATTTCAAAGCGCTCCAGTAACGCTTTCTTCAACAGATCATAGTTGTTTTGTTGGCTGCTTTCCAGTTTGGCGTAAACATCATACGCAGAACTTTTCAAAGCCTGGGAAAGCTTCATGTTCCAACGCCACCTCTCTAAACCGTACAGAGTTGCAATTTTCTCAAATTTTTCTAGCCAAGTGTCAATCTTCTCATTAGGACAAGGGAAAGAATCTAGCGGAAAAGACATAGCAGTGAGATGAGTAGATTGAGTATTAGAAGGATCAGTTAAGGAAGAATGCGGAGAAGACTCTCCATTGCTGGAGGTAGAGGCAGCACCACGACTTTGGAATTCTAGAGTTTTGAGAGCTAACTCGTGCTGTCTCTGTTCCCTCTCCTTCTCCTGCTGTCTCTCCTTCTCTCTTTCCTCATGCTGTCTCTCCTTCTCTCTTTCCTCATGCTGCATCCTGCGAATTTCCATTTCCTCGTCCATCTTCTTCTGCTGTAAAGCTTCGGCTGCTTTTCTCTCTGCGTCATATCTCTCAAGTTCATCTCTGACAAATGCTTTCGCTTCCTCTCCTTCCAGTCCCTCCTCTCTCGCTTCGTCCCTGAGGAGTTGTCTAAGCTTTGCCCTCTCGGCCATATTATGTCAGTGACTGAGACTAGCGGAGAAAGAAATTAGGAAAAAGAATAACCTGTTTCCTACCACTTACGAGAAAAAAATACCAAAAATCCGAAAGATGATATCCTTAACCCTGGGATACCTCCTCCAAAGTACAATCTAACTATCGCTGCTATTATCGGCAATAAAGCACTTAATGCAAAACACGACTACGCCAACTAAATGGTAGTTAAGATTACTTCTGAAAAATAAGTTGCTACAGTGGAAACTAAAATTATTATAGAGAAAATTAATCCCTTAATTTTAATCCACTACCAAGTTTACCCCTGAAGACAGTTAGGGTGAGGGAGGCAATTAATCTGGACAAATAGTCCGAAACGCACTCCTTAACTTTAGTTCAAACACCTTTCTGCTTCAGAACCCTTGTGAATGTTATACACTCACAAAACTTTACCAGCGTTTAGTATTACAAATCCACAATTAACATATATTCCGACAAAATCAACCTGTAAACCAAATGTATAATGCTTCTTAATGCTGTGGAAAAAAAACTTATCAGTTTGTGTGGTCAGCACGCCCGTAAACAGATCGTTAGTCTAGGGGATAAATTATTTTTAAAAGATACAAAACTCACAAGACATCACACTCTTACTCTATATCAGAATAAAGAATCTTAAGTTCAAAATCCAGATAGACGTGTCCACATTTGTCGTACTCGTCTTCCTATTCTAAGTTCAAAAATCCGTCGGGCGAGACCACATTTGTCGTATCGTCTTAGGATTTTGGGTTCAATTCCCGGTAACGAGCGACCATTTGTCGTAGATTTTAGATAGGAGTATTAAGACTTGGGTTAGGTCCCTTCTGAATAGGTTGGACTGAGTGATAGATACAGTGAGCTCTGGTGAAAAGAAATAGAATTTCCACACGTGAGATGATAGGATGTGATATAGAGGCTGTCTTTGAGAATCGAGATAATGTTCTCTCTCTCACCTATCTTCTACGACCGTTTTTAAAGGCGTCAGACAGTCTAAACACAGATATATATTACATAAATCTCTATCTACTCACAGGCACGCACATACATGTGACGACAGTTAAACACACAGACGTGGGAAATCTATAACCATATATATATATATATATATTATTTGAACGAGCTGACCAACGCACTGATTAAGTTCAAGAGAGATTTTTATTATTATCATCAAAAAAAAATCTTCTCACAACACCAAAAAATACATCAAGGAAAAAACATATACAAATAGTCATAAAATTTAAGAAAATGCTACAAGGATGATAGCCCGTTAGAATCTTACTCTAGGTTTAGCCCACAGCCCCGTTAAGAGAACAGATGATGGCCCAAAGAGTTATAGATACGTAGGGTTGAGGCTAAGAGGTTTCTTTCTTTCTCGTAAATGTATGGACAGAGTTGAATAATCTGATTTAGCCTAAGAAAAAAGAGAAACTCTAGCCTTTGTAACAAATTCTGCAGATTAAAAAAAAAGTTAAGACAGCAAATGGGTGACAATAATACCCCGGTAAAACAACACTCTGACCTGTGTACCCTCATTCATTCAGCCATGGCCTTGCTCTCACATACATATACTCACAACTTTGCTCGTTGCCTCTGGGAACATAATAATTCTAGGACCTTCACACAGACCCGAAAATGCAGTCCTTGACCAAGAAATCCCCAGTTCCAAAAGACGTACTAAACTCTCAGGGAACGATTCCTTGGGTGTTCTAATTTTTCGAATGTCTGATTAAGTCACATAAAATATGTCCAGGCACGAAAGTTAGCAGAGCACAATGTCATTAGCTTTGGATTCTAGGATTTAAGGGACGTCAGATCGGTGTCTTCTTTCAGGCAGGTACTATATTTGGTCACCACAATATTAGTCACAATCTCTGTCGGAATGTTAATATTCTTCTTGTAATATTCTCGCCGCCAGGCAGCATGTACATTTTAAATTTGTGGAGCAATATGAACTGGCTCAAAAGCCCAATATATATTTCTAGTCTTTAGAAACCGTTAGTGGGATTGCTATTACTGTCTCTCTCTCTGATGGCATAAGCACTGTCAGATCAGTGTTACTTGAAACAATAAAAAAACACCCACGTGGTTAAAGATAGGAACTGTCTATGCTTCACACAAATATGTCTCTTTACTAAACGCTGGCAAGTTGGGTACCACCGTTTCACTATATAAAAGAAAGAACACATATCAAATAATTTACATATATGTACTCAATATAACTTACATTTTAAATAGCAAGCCGACCGCTTGACTTATAATTAAAATTTTCCGGTGAAATAAGTTATAAAATCAATCATCATGAATTCAGGAATATCTGCGTATTCCGTCACTATTCACTGATGTCGCATCTAGCATTTTATAAGTTTGATATAAAATATTCTCGACTGAGTATTAGCCGTTAAATTAAATTCCTTATAGCTACTAGTTTTAGTAAGCTAAGATATAATTTATTATGTATTTCCACTGTAACTCGTCGACTTAGAGAATATAACAAACTGTAAATTAAGCACAAAAATAAAAAAAAAAAAATAAAAAAAAAAAAAGAAAAAAAAAAAAAAAAAAAAAAAAAAAAAATATTTCCTTTATAGCTACTAGGTTTTAGTAAGCTAAGATATAATTATTTATGTATTTCCACTGTTAATCGTACGACTTAGAGAATATAACCAAACTATAAATTCTGTTCAAAAGAAACTAGTTAAAAATGAAATAAGCGACTTAACACTTTATCATTTCACAAAATACTAGATATAATATATATTACCTCAAAACACAGCACTACAGGGTATCGCACAATTAAGAATTATACGCTTATATTTATGGAAGTCTAGAAGTTCGACAAATTGTCGCAACAAACTAAGAAACTTCGCTTATACAACTCTACTCTTCGCGAACCACCTGTCTACTGCGATTATAGAGAAAGAATGAAGATAAAGTTTCAAACTAGGTTTAATATCTGAAACAGACAAAGGATGAACTATCTCCCCCGCCCCGATCTCTCCCCCTTCTCATAACAGCTACGTTTAACTTAGAGGCGTGTCGTAACTGCCACCAGGGCGATTACGCACCTGCGTTGACAAACTGACCGGGAAAAGCGCGTGTCAGTTGCAAATCTCAGACAACCGTCTGCCGTGCCACGAATAATCTCACCCTTCGTTTAACAAACTGACCGAGAAACGTGCGTGTCAATTTCAAAGGTAGACAACTTGTCTGAAAGGCAGGGCAGTTTTCACACTACAAGCTGACCATGGCCCGTGGAGCATGAGTGTCATATGCGAAAAACCAGACCCTCTGTCTGCCTGCCCGTTCTGGCGGAGTGAATTTTCACACTACGGCCCAGAACTCGGCCGAAGAAAACACTGTCCCCGGGGGAACAGCAGACAGCTGTCGGCTCTCCCGGTCTGACGGAATGCATTATAACGCTTCTCGTCTGACTGACATCCACGTAATACCATCTAGTGCGATACTCAGTTTTGAGAAACAAAACAGGTAAAGTTTAAAAATACTGAAGAAAATATTTTTCGCAACCGAGTGATGCGAAAAATACAGGAAAAACAAGTATGGAAAGATAATAAAATAAAAGGATGCGCGTGAGAGAATAGGAAGAAGATCTAGGCAATTTAATGACCATAACTTATGTGACAGAACGTCCCCCCTTTAAGATATGGAAGCACTCCATGTCTACGTTATGGAATTAAATTTCCTATAACCGTAGCTTCGGGGTGTCTGTCTTCTTCCCTCTCATCTTCCCCCTCCATCTCTCCAATTCCTACTCAAGTTTCCTTCCTCTGGAATGTCTCCCATGCGCGCTTGAAAGAGCGTCGCCGCTTCTGACATTCTTGAAAGATTTCCTGTGTGTGCAGTGGAGTTTCCCTGCCACTATCGTCCTCTTCGTCAGTTTTGGCGATCGCCAGGAGATGGTCGGAGGTTGGCACTTGTCTTTCCAAGTATCTCTTTAAGAGATTTAAATGGAAAACCTTTTCCTTTCCCTGAATAGATATCTGGTAGGTAGCCTTAGAAATCTTTTTCAGGACGTTAAACGGCCCTTGCCATCCGATCTTCAGTTGGTTGTTCTCGGTCGGGAGTAACACCAAAACTTTCTCTCCTGCTTCCAGTTCTCTCTCTTTCGCGACTTTCCTGTATCGGTTAGCGTGCTTTGTGCGAGCTCGCTTAAAGTTAGTCGTTGCTAGGTCCCACCCTAGTTTCAACCTTTCCTTTAAAACCGACACATATTTACTTGCTGAGACGACTGTCTCATCCGCCTTCTCGTCTGTCAGAGACTGAAGTAAGGCTTCAAGCGGGCCCTTAATGGGTCTGCCGAATAAGAGTGTCGCTGGCGGAAATCCTGTGGAAGTATGAGGAGATTCTCTGTAGCCAAATAAAGCTCCAGGAATACAAAGGTCCCAATCTTCAGGTTTCACTTGTGCCAGTTTACTTAGCAGCATGTTGAGGTTTCCATTAGCACGTTCCACGAGCCCATTTCCGGCCGGACTATATGGCTTAGTGTGGATGTGCTGGGTCCTCAAGATCTTAACGATCTCATCCATCAACAGGTTTCGGTATGGGGATCCGTTATCCGTCAACACTTGCTGAGGGAATCCCAACCGAGTGAAAATCTGCACGAGGGCTTCTGCGACATGCTTGGCATCTGCGCATGTTAGCGGGATAGCTTCTGCCCATAAAGTGCATGTATCGACTAAGGTCAGGATGAACCTGTTCCTTCTTTTAGTCCTTTCGAAAGGCCCTAAAATGTCGATCACAACCCGTTCGAATGGTGTTCCCATTATTGGCATTTCACCCAAAGAGACTGGGGGTGCTCGTTGCTTGGGTGGCACACGTTGGCACTGGGCACAGGATTTGACATATCTGATAATATCCGTATTTACTCCTGGCCACCAATAATGAGTGGTTATACGTTGGTTTGTGGCGTTCTGTCCCATATGTCCGCTGAAGGGAAGAGAGTGCCCCATTTCTAGGATTTGGCTTCTGTACTGTTTCGGTACTAGGAGCTGGTTGTAACCTTGATCAGGCTTGCCCGCTCTCCGATAAAGTACGCCATCCTTAGAAAAAATGTCCCCGTGCTGATTGGGTTCCTTAGCCATGGGCAGTTTCCTAAAGCAGGGTGCCAAAGTAGGGTCCTTGTATTGCGCTTCTTTAAGTTCCATAGGTAACAAATTAGGCGCAGGCTCCCGTTCATTGTTGGTTTGCCCTCTTGTAGTTACTGCTGCCACAATCGGCTCTTCCGGTTTCCCAATACCCACGTATCTCCCGCCAAGTATGACTGGGTAGATGGGATCATCCATAACAGCCGCTTTGATCACACCTCTGACAAAATCAGAGTGGATCTCCACCAATGCAATGGGAAGCGCTGTAGGTGCATCACTCTTACGAACTCCACAAAGTTGGACGGTCTCTGCTGTCTCTTGACCGGGTTTGAGCAGGTTTCTGGCAACAATGCAATCATAAGAAAGCCCCGTGTCAAATAAGCAAGAAGTTTGAGAACCGTTCAAAATAACAGTACCTCGCGTTGAGGGTCTATCCCCAACAGGTTGGGAATCACTGTCAATAATTCCGCCTTGCGAGACTGTTAATAAGCATCCGATGCGTTTCGGCTCGGTGTGCTCCGTCTGATCATATGTCCCGTGCTCAGGGGTTCTCCCTTTGCCACCTTGTCCTTTCTGGCTGCGCTGCCATGTAGGGCGGTCGGGTTGATCAGACTGTTTGGGGTGGTTGGGGTACTTGTTCTTGTAGAAATCGGATTTTTCAGGAGGGGGGGTTTTGAGGTCCAGTTTCTCTGTGGTTATTTTGGTTAGAAGCCTGAGAAGATTGCTCTAGGTTATGTTTTCGAAAATGCTCCTCTGTCGGTTTCCGCTTTGTGGCCGGTAGTTCAGCCAGCGCATTGTGGTAACGCTCAGACTTCTCTAAGATGTCTTCAAGTTTTTCTGCCCCCTGCTCAGCTAGAAATCTCCGGGTATCAGCAGACAAAGTGTTCTTTATTTGTTCTGTTAAAACAAATTCCTCAAGACCTTCATAGGTAGAGGGGAGCTGCAAGAGCTCAAGACACTTTGTCAAATATCCCTTTAGACGGGAAGAGAACTGGTGAAAAGATTCAGAATTCTCCTTTCTGCTGTTGCGAAACAGTTGCAAAAATTTGCGAGCGTTCATTTCAAAGCGCTCCAGTAACGCTTTCTTCAACAGATCATAGTTGTCTTGTTGGCTGCTTTCCAGTTTGGCGTAAACATCATACGCAGAACTTTTCAAAGCCTGGGAAAGCTTCATGTTCCAACGCCACCTCTCTAAACCGTACAGAGTTGCAATTTTCTCAAATTTTTCTAGCCAAGTGTCAATCTTCTCATTAGGACAAGGGAAAGACTCTAGCGGAAAAGACATAGCAGTGAGATGAGTAGATTGAGTATTAGAAGGATCAGTTAAGGAAGAATGCGGAGAAGACTCTCCATTGCTGGAGGTAGAGGCAGCACCACGACTTTGGAATTCTAGAGTTTTGAGAGCTAACTCGTGCTGTCTCTGTTCCCTCTCCTTCTCCTGCTGTCTCTCCTTCTCTCTTTCCTCATGCTGTCTCTCCTTCTCTCTTTCCTCATGCTGCATCCTGCGAATTTCCATTTCCTCGTCCATCTTCTTCTGCTGTAAAGCTTCGGCTGCTTTTCTCTCTGCGTCATATCTCTCAAGTTCGTCTCTGACAAATGCTTTCGCTTCCTCTCCTTCCAGTCCCTCCTCTCTCGCTTCGTCCCTGAGGAGTTGTCTAAGCTTTGCCCTCTCGGCCATATTATGTCAGTGACTGAGACTAGTGGAGAAAGAAATTAGGAAAAAGAATAACCTGTTTCCTACCACTTACGAGAAAAAAATACCAAAAATCCGAAAGATGATATCCTTAACCCTGGGATACCTCCTCCAAAGTACAATCTAACTATCGCTGCTATTATCGGCAATAAAGCACTTAATGCAAAACACGACTACGCCAACTAAATGGTAGTTAAGATTACTTCTGAAAAATAAGTTGCTACAGTGGAAACTAAAATTATTATAGAGAAAATTAATCCCTTAATTTTAATCCACTACCAAGTTTACCCCTGAAGACAGTTAGGGTGAGGGAGGCAATTAATCTGGACAAATAGTCCGAAACGCACTCCTTAACTTTAGTTCAAACACCTTTCTGCTCAACCTGTTTTTTTTTTTTTTTTTTTTTTTTTTTTTTTTTTTTTTTTTTTTTTTTTTTTTTTTTGCCAGAACCCTTGTGAATGTTATACACTCACAAAACTTTACCAGCGTTTAGTATTACAAATCCACAATTAACATATATTCCGACAAAATCAACCTGTTTTTTTTTTGTTTTTTTTTCTTTTTGTTTGTATTTTTTTTTTTTTTTTTTTTTTTTTTTTGCGTACGCCCGCTAATACTCGAGGCGAAACAGGTTATTATTTATGTACCTGACATTGCGTGAGTATCCCTTTATTTCTTTAGTATTACAAAATCGCCGATTTCGGAGGTACCCAAGCTGGGTTCAGGAAGTCCCTGGTATATTCCGACGAGTTAAATCAACCTGAAAAATCCTCAAAAACCAAATGTTCTATCCAATGCTTCAAATGTATAATGCTTCTTAATGCTGTGGAAAAAAAACTTATCAGTTTGTGTGGTCAGCACGCCCGTAAACAGATCGTTAGTCTAGGGGATAAATTATTTTTAAAAGATACAAAACTCACAAGACATCACACTCTTACTCTATATCAGAATAAAGAATCTTAAGTTCAAAATCCAGATAGACGTGTCCACATTTGTCGTACTCGTCTTCCTATTCTAAGTTCAAAAATCCGTCGGGCGAGACCACATTTGTCGTATCGTCTTAGGATTTTGGGTTCAATTCCCGGTAACGAGCGACCATTTGTCGTAGATTTTAGATAGGAGTATTAAGACTTGGGTTAGGTCCCTTCTGAATAGGTTGGACTGAGTGATAGATACAGTGAGCTCTGGTGAAAAGAAATAGAATTTCCACACGTGAGATGATAGGATGTGATATAGAGGCTGTCTTTGAGAATCGAGATAATGTTCTCTCTCTCACCTATCTTCTGCGACCGTTTTTAAAGGCGTCAGACAGTCTAAACACAGATATATATTACATAAATCTCTATCTACTCACAGGCACGCACATACATGTGACGACAGTTAAACACACAGACGTGGGAAATCTATAACCATATATATATATATATATATATATATATATATATATATATATATATATATATATATATATATATATATATATATATATATATTATTTGAACGAGCTGACCAACGCACTGATTTAGTTCAAGAGAGATTTTTATTATTATCATCAAAAAAAAATCTTCTCACAACACCAAAAAATACATCAAGGAAAAAACATATACAAATAGTCATAAAATTTAAGAAAATGCTACAAGGATGATAGCCCGTTAGAATCTTACTCTAGGTTTAGCCCACAGCCCCGTTAAGAGAACAGATGATGGCCCAAAGAGTTATAGATACGTAGGGTTGAGGCTAAGAGGTTTCTTTCTTTCTCGTAAATGTATGGACAGAGTTGAATAATCTGATTTAGCCTAAGAAAAAAGAGAAACTCTAGCCTTTGTAACAAATTCTGCAGATTAAAAAAAAAGTTAAGACAGCAAATGGGTGACAATAATACCCCGGTAAAACAACACTCTGACCTGTGTACCCTCATTCATTCAGCCATGGCCTTGCTCTCACATACATATACTCACAACTTTGCTCGTTGCCTCTGGGAACATAATAATTCTAGGACCTTCACACAGACCCGAAAATGCAGTCCTTGACCAAGAAATCCCCAGTTCCAAAAGACGTACTAAACTCTCAGGGAACGATTCCTTGGGTGTTCTAATTTTTCGAATGTCTGATTAAGTCACATAAAATATGTCCAGGCACGAAAGTTAGCAGAGCACAATGTCATTAGCTTTGGATTCTAGGATTTAAGGGACGTCAGATCGGTGTCTTCTTTCAGGCAGGTACTATATTTGGTCACCACAATATTAGTCACAATCTCTGTCGGAATGTTAATATTCTTCTTGTAATATTCTCGCCGCCAGGCAGCATGTACATTTTAAATTTGTGGAGCAATATGAACTGGCTCAAAAGCCCAATATATATTTCTAGTCTTTAGAAACCGTTAGTGGGATTGCTATTACTGTCTCTCTCTCTGATGGCATAAGCACTGTCAGATCAGTGTTACTTGAAACAATAAAAAAAACACCCACGTGGTTAAAGATAGGAACTGTCTATGCTTCACACAAATATGTCTCTTTACTAAACGCTGGCAAGTTGGGTACCACCGTTTCACTATATAAAAGAAAGAACACATATCAAATAATTTACATATATGTACTCAATATAACTTACATTTTAAATAGCAAGCCGACCACTTGACTTATAATTAAAATTTTCCGGTGAAATAAGTTATAAAATCAATCATCATGAATTCAGGAATATCTGCGTATTCCGTCACTATTCACTGATGTCGCATCTAGCATTTTATAAGTTTGATATAAAATATTCTCGACTGAGTATTAGCCGTTAAATTAAATTCCTTATAGCTACTAGTTTTAGTAAGCTAAGATATAATTTATTATGTATTTCCACTGTAACTCGTCGACTTAGAGAATATGACAAACTGTAAATTAAGCACTCTGTTCAAAAGAAACTAGTTAAAAATGAAATAAGCGACTTAACACTTTATCATTTCACAAAATACTAGATATAATATATATTACCTCAAAACACAGCACTACAGGGTATCGCACAATTAAGAATTATACGCTTATATTTATGGAAGTCTAGAAGTTCGACAAATTGTCGCAACAAACTAAGAAACTTCGCTTATACAACTCTACTCTTCGCGAACCACCTGTCTACTGCGATTATAGAGAAAGAATGAAGATAAAGTTTCAAACTAGGTTTAATATCTGAAACAGACAAAGGATGAACTATCTCCCCCGCCCCGATCTCTCCCCCTTCTCATAACAGCTACGTTTAACTTAGAGGCGTCTCGTAACTGCCACCAGGGCGATTACGCACCTGCCTTGACAAACTGACCGGGAAAAGCGCGTGTCAGTTGCAAATCTCAGACAACCGTCTGCCGTGCCACGAGTAATCTCACCCTTCGTTTAACAAACTGACCGAGAAACGTGCGTGTCAATTTCAAAGGTAGACAACTTGTCTGAAAGGCAGGGCAGTTTTCACACTACAAGCTGACCATGGCCCGTGGAGCATGAGTGTCATATGCGAAAAACCAGACCCTCTGTCTGCCTGCCCGTTCTGGCGGAATGAATTTTCACACTACGGCCCAGAACTCGGTCGAAGAAAACACTGTCCCCGGGGGAACAGCAGACAGCTGTCGGCTCTCCCGGTCTAACGGAATGCATTATAACGCTTCTCGTCTGACTGACATCCACGTAATACCATCTAGTGCGATACTCAGTTTTGAGAAACAAAACAGGTAAAGTTTAAAAATACTGAAGAAAATATTTTTCGCAACCGAGTGATGCGAAAAATACAGGAAAAACAAGTATGGAAAGATAATAAAATAAAAGGATGCGCGTGAGAGAATAGGAAGAAGATCTAGGCAATTTAATGACCATAACCTATGTGACAACAGGCCTTGTTGGGATTGACCTTTGAACCGCTCTCCTCACATCATTTAGAAACCACCTGCAGTGTCTCTTGTATGCCTTGGACCATTTCCTGTCTGTCTGAGCCAGTTCTGTACATGAGTATGTCATCTGCGAAAGTTAATGTTCGTCCCAGTCCTATTGGTTGAAAGGTTTCTACTTTTGCTGTGTAGATGTTAAACAGCAGTGGTGATAGTGGAGAACCCTGGGGTAGTTCCGGGCAAATGCGCATTGGTTCTGATGTCCAAGTTCCCAAGCGAAATGCAACTGATCTCTCCATTAAGGCAGCTTCTATCCACCTAGTTATCCAAGGGTTTTCACCACATGCCATTATACAGTCTATTAGGGTTGCAAAGTCCACACTGTTATAAGCATCCTCTAAGTCAATTGCGACAGTCACCATTTCTCTTTTACCCTGGAATCCCTCATACACATCGTACACAAACTTCCCAGCGTTACCCCATGTTGTTTCCATAGGCCTATAGCTACCCAGGGTATCAAGAAGGATGTGTGCATTTTCGAGGTGGCTCATTACTTGTCTTGCAATTATCTTTTCAAATAATTTACCATTGACATTCTCTAGCGTGATAATTCGATAGCTGTTGAGCAGTGTTAGGTACTCCCATCTAATCTTAGAATGCTCTTCCAGCCCTATTGCCAGTCCTATATTGGGGTCCTAATATTCCGTGTTTCTGGCTACCTATGATTTCTCCTTGACGAAATTGGAAGTCAATAAAGTAGTCTTACAAAGCGGTATGTTATAAGCGAAATTTCTGCCCACACACCAATGCTGCTTCGTTCAGGTGAGATCCAGTCAGGAACAGTCTATCTTAGCATTTTCTTGTCAAACCAACCATCATCAAGGCGTCTGATATTGGTAGGGTTTTCCCCTACCCTCGCATGTAAAACATTACTACATGACAAAAAAAGATATAGCCCTGTGGTGTGAAATTCTAATCCACATATATAAATTAAAAAGTAAATGTAAAGCCTAACAAATAACTTCAATAAAAGGAAAGAAGAATGGTAAAGAACAGTGCTGTCACAATGACTGTACTCGAAATCCCCCGTGTTTTCTACGTCGTCTGCAAATTGTAACGTTTCACGTTGATAGTAAAAGCCTACTGCAGCATACACGCTTTCTACGATAAAACGTGTACTGCATTTCTAAGAAAAACCTTGAGATACGCAAGCTGACCTATATTTAATATTCCATTCATGTCATTTTATACACTAAGTTACCATAAACGAAAGACAGATGGAATTAGGATAGAGAGAAGGGAGGGCTGAACGCAGGAACGCATACAACACTAAACACGCGTCTCGCTATACAATTACTACCATCACGCGTGTAAGGCCACAAGCACTAGCTTTTTTCAAATCGACAGTGATAAAAAACACTACCCATACGAGAGTTAGGTTTAAAAAACTTACAAAACGCTTATTAGGAAACATGACATTCTACTGTTTTATGTCTGAAATCCTGACAATAGTATGACAGTACAGCAGACACCATCGTATTCGAAGTGAACAGGAGGTAGAAGAAAATGCATATTTTGAACGCAGCCCCTTAGCCCCATAACATTTATATAGTTGGGTTCCTTAGGACTTGCTGACAAAGAATATGTTAAACGTTACGCAAACAGTCTAGGAATTAACAAATTATAGCCAAAAGAAATAGTGAGGGTGTCAGACAACACCAAAATCAGAATCGCTCAGCGGCAGATTTTGACACCACCATTGTACGGGAAATAGGTCCCCATGTTAAATCCTATTTGATTGGATAGAAGTAAATGTAAGGCTAAACACGATTAGTCGGGCTATAAATATTGATTCTTTGTTGTTAGGGAAACGTGAGTAGGAGTACTTTTTTTCAAACGCTTGTGTAAACATGGCTCGATTGGTTAGACCCGCCAATATAGTCATTTAGAAGCTTTAGTTCAGCACCACATTTTCAAATAAACTTACTAAAGAACCAGTGCGTTGAGCGCCAGTGCATATTTTTCTAAATAAAAGCCTGGGACATCGGCAGATCGAAATTGTGCTATATTCATTGCCAGTCAACGTAACTGTGTATTATTCCATGAATTGTGGTAAGCTTGAAATATTTGATATCTTTTTAATGAAAATTGAATGAAAATTGATAATTTATGTCTGTATATGTGTGTGGTTCAGTAGCGAACATGAGGCAAAGCCTATATAGTGCTCCAACTTGAACAGAAGGTGTCGGAGGAAAGTAAAACTACATGGAATTGCCAAACAGTACACTGACACCTATCTTATTGACTAGAAAGAAATAATGCTGGAATTGCAGAGGCGTAGTAACCATTAGGGAGGATTATACTGATGTCAATTTTTCAGATGAAGATAGCAATTGGCCTACCGCTCTGAACTCAGTGTTTGTTATGTATTGTGTTCAGTCTGGAATTAGATTATAAATTAGTTATGAAGTAGGAGGTACAACCTTCTTGTTTCAGGGACTGTGGTCCTAAAGTTATTGAGCAGCACCTGGTCTGAGCTTTGCTGAATCTGGAGGCTGACAGCATACTCCTGGGTCCAGATAGCGACTAGTGAGGTGTCTCCAGAACACAGGGGAGCAATCGAGCAGAGGAGTCTTTTCCTGCCGCCATCACGAAAGTTAAGCCTCTGTGGTCAGTGGAGCTCAACATTATGTGTCCTCTCAAAAATTGACATTTTAGAAAAAAAGAGGGACAATACCTTGTTTAAATTGACAGGAACTGTGAACTTTTTCCCCATACTATTTCCCAGATAAACAAACACTTGAAGTCATGATGACAAATAATAACATAGCTTGAAAAAACAAAACCAGTATTACCTCATAGTACTACTACACAACTGACACACATAGGATAATATTAATAAAATATGTCACTACAAGGTTCATGTTTATAAATTATGTATATATAAATTGTGATTACAATTAATTGTGATTCCTGGTTCACTTTGTAGTTGAATCAGGATATATATTAGTGAAAGTAATTAATACATATATATATTTGAAACTTTACCAGTGACTCATTTAAGATAGTCTTATAGAGTGTTAAATGTGTGTGAGTGTCACAGTGTTGTCAAGTGTGGTGGAATAAATTAAATTGTTTATCTGTCTGTTGTTGTTGTGACTTACACTTCATCATATACATACCCTAGACATTTAACGTAGTCATCACAATATTCCAGAATAATTCTGACTGAGGTATAATGTGGTAGCAAGTAAGGTTATCTGTAAAACACTACACCTATTAGATACAGATACCTTCACAGCTGATCTCAGTCAGTACACTAAGTCCCCTATAAATATTTATAACATCCCACTTTACCACAAGCCCTTTACATGGTGTTTTCAAACTCCATGACCATATACGGTCTTGCCACTTCCGTTGTTACATATCATGATTAACAACTCACTACATCACAGATCACTGGTCTCTCGCGTCAAAGGTGCTGGATTCGACTCATAGTACCGACACGCTCCAGTCTATCCAGCTGTAAATGGGTACCTGTCACGGATTGTCTCCCCGTATCTCTGCAGTAGTGGTCCAACAGTATCCACAACTTCAAAAGTAACTAATTTGAGTCTCCAGAGGTGTCTACCTTTGCACAAGATTACTCTTGGCAGAGTTGTAGGTAGAAGAATAAAGATGCTTCTACTTCAAGGGAGTAATCACAAGATATTCAGAAAAGCGAGAACAACGCTGAATGTTTCTTAGCAATGTTAACTCTAGTATCTGCCGTCAACTTTTGTGAAGGATTGGGTTATCTTATAATTCGTTAGCTCGTTAAGCCCCCAGCTGGTTTACTCCAGCAAGATTCCTCTGATTATTATTATTGTTATTATTGTTACTATTGTTATTATTATTATTATTGTTAGTGGCTCTTCAGGTGTAGATAGAACTATATATGTTAAAATCAGAACTCACACATGTGCCTTACGCTATGCAATTCGATTATGGATTTATCAAAGTCAACCTATACACAATTTAATGATCAATCGCTTTTGGAACAAATGTAAATAAATATAAACTAGTAATTCTTAAAAATAGTTATCATTATTGACTGGTTATCAGTTTTAGAAATAAAGTATGTTGTTCTGGCCTGCTAGAGCTATGACATATCTTTCCAAATTCCTGAATTGCTGGTGCTGCTGGTTCCGTCAATTCGTATCTGTGTCGAGGGCGTGTTTCCAGATGTCTGAAAGTTACCGCTCCTGGTCCAGGCAAGGATCTTCAAGTGTCGATCTCAGGCTTAGAAACACAGACTATTAGGACAACTGGTATCGTTCGTAAAGTAGTATCGCAACTGACCTCTCCGATCCGTACCACCAATATTACGAGTCTATTGTTCTGACGAACAGAAAGGGATGACTCCAATCTTGTAAAAACGCAGACTATAGCCTTTCACCCGGAATCCATGTGGGAACGTGGTGTTTTTGTGTGATTAATTAATCCCTCAGGGATGGACCGTCGAATTGAAGTGAATTGAAGTGTGAAAGTTATGTAAACATTGACTTTCGGATGCGTTTTCTGTGTTGACAGAAATGGGTCAGTTTAGGGCAGGGGAGAGAGAGAAATATCAAAATTTCGCCCGCACAGTACAGGTAATGCAATACTGCCATAGTGGACATGAGAGCGCACAAACCGTTTTGTGACAGTACCCGACTCTGCTCTTTGACTTAGGGAAGGGAAAAGCAGCGAGGAAGGGAACTAGGGTCACCTTCTTCCCGATACTGGACCTAGTTTGATGAATTCTCTAACACTTCACTTCCTTACGACAGTCTATGCTATGGGACTACCTTTACCTTTTACGTCACAGATCTATCACTGATAATCTCTTCCAAAATGTTATTCTCTCGTAGTTGACTATTACAACGAAGCGAAACTGCCGTAAGTGTAACATCCATTTCGGTGCCTTAATCGTTAACAAGATTGTCATCTTTCCACATCCAAGCTCTCCACACCTAATCCTATCTTGCCGTTGGTTGGAGAGCTTGAGTGCCCACTGATTCCGGGAGCTGTGCTGGCGGGAGTTTTACTCCTGGCAGGGTCACCCAAGCCGGACAGGTCCTTGGTGAGGGGCCAGACAAAAGGGCTGTGGAGTAGGTGGATCCCTATAGGTGTAGATGCAGAACCCACCGGCGAGTGGTACAAGCTCTGGTCTGCACCAATCCACCCCAACTTCATGGATTAAATGCCTTCTTGCCTCATTCTTCACTGTTTGTCTCCTATCCAATAATCCACATGGATGACGAAGAGATGCAGGCCAGCGGACATTGCACCTTTGTCCCTCTGTGACAGCCTCCTAGGTGGCGGGGAATGCCATATATACCATCACTGCAGAAGGGTTGGCAAAGCTGCCTTCCATATCACAGGCTATACAGTGTACCAATGCAAGTGCATAAATGTCAAGGATTAGTGATACTTATCCGGAATGACACACAGGCTGAGGTTTCCGCTCTTGAAACCAATGACGAAACAGATCTACAGGAAGTGATAGTCTGGAGTGGTGGAAAGCCATTGAAAATCATTAACATTTTCAACCCTCCAAAAACACACCTTGCTTTGAAGCCTTCACAGACCACAGACTTGAGGAGAATGGTCATTGCTGGTGACATGAATGGTCATTCACCTCTGTGGGGCTACACAGACAGGAGCACAACAGGAATAGCTATAGAAGAACTCACTAACACTACCACACTCATCCTACTGCAGAATGCTCACACCCCACCGACACTGCTCCACCGCGCCAGTGGAACAAAAAGCAGACCAGATCTCACCCACATTAGAGTGCTCGACGACATCGGAAGTGACCACAGACCCATCCTCCTTGAGGTCACAAGCACCAGGGAAATTAAAAGAAATTGCTTAACATCACTCCCATGGAACTACAAAAAGGCAGACTGGCATTTCTTCAGGAGACAAGTACGACAACGATTCGAGGCCATCGACATGACGCTGGACATAGACAAAGTATATAGTAAAATCACTACAGCACTACTGCAGTCTGCAAAAGAAGCCATTCCACGAGGATGTAGGAGAAAGTTTAAACCTTACTGGAGTACAGAACTGGAGGCCGCTGTAAAAGAGAGGAAAAAAGCAAGACGGCAAGCTGAGAAACAGCCAACCCCCGCCAACAAAGCAAATTATAACCTTCTAACTGCAAAAGTTAAACTTCTGAGCAAACAAGCAAAAAGAGAAACATGGGCTAAGAAATGTGGAGAGTTAAACTTGCAGAAAGACGGAAATAAACTATGGTGCCTCATATCAAATCTCTCAGGAATTAAAAGAAAGAAAAACCCTGAACCCATCATTACAAGCACTGAACCGCTAACAAGGGATGCACAGAAAGCAGAAGCCTTCAATAAGCACTTTGCCAATGTAAACAAAAAACAACCACGCTAGAGACTTGACAGTGCTATCAGATCACTCACCAAAATGATGGAGACATAACCAACAGCTAGCTGTGAGGTCTTTGAAAAGAACTTTACTCTTTCAGAACTCAAGATGGCCCTAAAAAAATGCAAGAAAGGAAAAGCTGCTGGACCTGATCGGCTCACTAACGAGATGATCTCAAATCTCTCAAATTATGAACTCTCTACCATCCTTGACCTCATTAACAAGACCCGGAGAGAAGGTAGGTTACCAACAGACTGGAGAAAAGCCAATATCATCCCAGTCCTTAAGGACAAACCATTCAATGAAGTAACAAGCTATCGACCGATCTCCTTGACATCAAACCTAGGCAAGATCACTGAAAGGATGATAAATCAAAGGCTATATTGGTGGCTAGAAAGCAATAATATCTAAAATACCAATCTATCAGGTTTTAGAAGAAACAAACAGACAATGGATCAGTTGATACGATTCACCCAAGAGATAGGTGATGCCTTCCAAGACCAAAAGAATGTGCTAGCAACATTTATTAATCTTAGACAAGCCTATGACCGAGTCTGGAGAATAGGCCTCCTCTTCAAAATGCGAAGAATGGGAATATCAGGGCGAACGTACAACTGGCTAACAGGTTTCTTCCACAACAGAACAATCCGAACAACATTCAGTGGAACAACATCAAAACAAAGGACCCTGGAGGAAGGACTGCCCTAGGAATCAGCACTAAGTTTTACACTGTTTCTTATATTTATAAATCTTCTTCTTCTTCCTCGTTCGCCCTGAAAAGGACGGTGGTTGCGTTGTGTCTGTTTGCGCCTAAGCTGTGATATCAGAGAAAACTGTGTACGGCCAGTTCAGTCTAAACAAGAGAGTTAATGAGAACAACATTGAGGTCTAGATGAATGGAGAGAAACTAGCATACGAAGAATGCCCGAGATATATTGGAGTCGAGCTCGACCGTAAACTTACCATGAGACCCCACATAGACAAGCTGATTGAGAAAGCATCCACAAGACTTACGCTCATCAAGCACCTTTCCTCCTGTGGGTGAGGAGCAGACTAGCACTCATTACGCCAACTCTATACTGGATATCTGCGCCCAGTAATTGACTACTCGCTCCCCCTCCAAACTATTGCAAGTAAAAGCCTCCTACAAAAGCTAGACAAAGTTCAAAATGACGCTCTACGGTTTATAATTGTTGCCATGAAGACAACGCCGACAGATGAATGCGAAATCAACACCAATATTGAACCATTAAACCTAAGAAGAGAACGTTCAGCAGTGGAAACATACAAAAGGTATCTGAGAATGGACACAAAGGAAGAGAATAGAAAAATGATAGAGCAGTGGCACCAAAAACACAGAATACAAAATACATCTTTTCTTAAAAATGCAAAAGAAGCTAGCATCAAACACCACCTACCAGCAGTTAGAAAGCCAATGGTAACTGTCAATGATGAACCACCTTGTTGGCAGGCAACTACTCCCACAGTAAGAACTGAATTCTCTCACTCCTCAGCAGACAAGAACACTCTAGTACCAATACTAAAAACCATCGCTTTAGAAACTATAGACTCATATCCAAAGGGACCTAAGACGCGTCAACAGTGAGGAATGCAGTTAGCGACCCATAGCTAGACTGCTTGCGTCAGGGTCAGCGAACCAGAGCTGACCAAGACCCTACTCCACCTCCAAGTGGTGGTCCTGGAAAATGCCGTGCTGAAGTTGGATGTGTCGGCCGAAAGGCGCAAATATCACAGCTTCGCTGTAAACGGACACAACGCAACCGACGTCCTTTTCAGGACGAACGAAGAAGAAGAAGAAAGAAGACTCATATCCACAAGACATCATCCCTGTCTACACAGATGAATCTGCATTTAAAGCTACCACCAATGCTGGATATGGCGCAGTGATAAAAATACCCCAACCTGCACCCAGGAGACCACCCTTGCATCTTTGGCCCTTGCGGAGAAATTTGTTCAAACTATGATCCAGAAATAACAGCACTAGAAAAAGCATTGTGCCGGATAATCTCAGACTTTGAAAGTGGCATCACTCCACCTGAGGATATCGTTGTATTCTCAGACTCAAAATCAGCTCTTCAAGCCCTAGAAAGCAAAATGTCTCCTGATATTAATAGCATCTGTAGATTAATTGACCAACTGTTCACTTCCTATTGCACTCCAGTGGATCCCTGGGCATGTCGGAGTCTCAGGAAATTAAAAAGCCGATAAACTATCCAAAAGAGGAGCAGCACTGCCCCAGTTCCCATCAAGTACCACACTGCAAACCTGCCAACAGATCCTGAGAAACAATTATAGGGAAGAATGGCTAAACCAGTGGGCTTCCTCCCAGACAGGGCGTCCATTCTTCAAACATCAAGCTAAACCAAACCCTCAAGATCCAGTTAAACAACTGAAAAGAAGAGATCAGAGTCTAATTTTCCAGCTGAGAACAGGCCATGCCCCTGTCAATAAACATTTAAATAGAATAGACCCACTACGTGAACCAAACTGTAGGCACTGCCACCACCATGAGGAATCAGTTGAACACCTGCTGTTACAGTGCCCAAGACTAACTGACCTGCGACACCAGCTACTCCCATCGCACCCAACCATCCACAATACACTCGACACATCATCACAACAACTGAGGAAGATTTGCACCTTTGTCAGAGAGGCAATGAGCTGTCAAGAGCTACCTGCTCACAGCTAAAGGGATTATATCATCATCATCATCATCCCGCATCCAAGAGAAATCAGGCAGATATCAAAGGTTGTTATCTACCCTCCCCGACAAAAAGTCAGAGTTAAAAATAAGCATGTTGCTGAATGTAAACTCCTAATCCGCCTGGTTAGCGTTAAACAAACAAGCATGTCGACGTGGCTGCAAAGCAGGGCAAGAGGTCAGGTATCCGTAGGAAGTTACAAGATATGTTAAGACAACCTTGGTCGATGAGAGCGAAAAAATGCGATGAGGAGCAGGTGAGAATAAAGAAAAGGATGGGCACAGAAGAGAGTTGAAGGCGGCTACAGAAAATATGTAATGATCGAAGATTTGACTTGTCACAATGAACATAAAACTGGCTTTCAAGTATGGAATATTAGACTCTGTAAACGAGGATGGTGAAATTTGAACTCCTGGATGTAAAAATACTTTGATATTGGACACATCATCCTAAGAAAGCGTGATATGGGATTTTGAGCATCCGTGGCTTTACAATATTGCTGAATTTAAGCTTAAAATAGGAAGAAATATTTACTCATGCGTAACATAAAAATGGAGCTTTAGCTTTGATATTTAACAGTATTGATTTAGCATTAATTACCGTGAAAGGAAAAATAATATGATCAGTTGTCGGCACACACCAAACATTGTAGTTAGAGTATAAACTACGTTAAGCAGATGTTGTGATCTCTTTGTTGCGTGAAGTGACGTGCCTGCTTAAAATACTTACTTACTTACTTAGTCGTTCCCCTTCTACCGTGAGGTGTAGAGGTTTGGAAGAGAGAGCGCCAGACCATTCTATCAGCTGTCTTCTTCCTGGCCTGGTTCCATTCTAGTCCTCGGTCCTTCAAAGATTGTCTAATGTTGTCCTCCCAGCGGACTCTGGGTCGTCCTGGAGGTCTGGATCCCTGGCTCTTTGTTTCCCATGCTTGTCGTGGTAGCCGATCTTCTCCCATTCTGCAGACATGGCCAAACCATCTTAGTTGGGACTGTTCTATTTGGGTCTGCAGCGGATGGGATTTTAGGCCTTGACGGATCGTCTGGTTGCGGACCATGTCTCTTCTTGTTACTTCAACCACTTTCCTCAGATACCTCATTTCTGAGGTTTGGATCTGGCTTTTGTGGGTTGTAGTCATTGCCCACGACTCGCATCCATATGTCAAGACTGGGACATAGGTGGAGCGGTATACAGCCATCTTCGTTTTCTTACCAACTTCTTTCTTACTGAGGAATCCACGATTTATGGCCTGAAAAAGTCTCCCAGCCGCTGCTTTCCGAGTGGCCAACTCTTCTTTGATGCCTCCCTTTCGGTCTATAATAGCTCCGAGATATTTAAAGTGGTCGACCTGCTCCAGGACCTGTTCTCCCAACTTAATCTGATGTTTTCTTTCTTCTCGTGATATCACCATGGATTTTGTTTTAGAGCTGCTTATGACCATCCCTCTCTTCTCCAGCTCTTCCTTCCAGACTTGCAGGTTGGATTGGAGATGTGCCTCTGATTTAGCAATCAGGGCAACATCATCAGCAAATGCCAGCTCCGAAATATAGACCTGTCTCATCTTCCAGTACCCCACTGAATACTTTCTTGTTCTCTCCTTACATGCCTTGATGACATCGTCCATAAGGAGTATGAAGAGGTAAGGTGATAGGATATCACCTTGCCTTACACCAGTGGTGGTCCTGAACTCTTCTGACTTATGGTTTGCTGTCCTCACATAATTTCTGCAAGACTTGTAGAAGCTCTGTATAGCATGAATCAGAGGTGCTGGAATATTCTTCCTTGCCAAACAGTCCCAAAGTTTGCTCCAGGGGACCCTGTCAAACGCCTTTTCCAGATCTATGAAACAAAGATGGATCTCACTCTTATACTCAAGGACCTTTTCACTCAGCTGTCTGAGTGTGAAGATTAGGTCTTGAGTACTTCGGTTTGCTCGGAATCCGCACTGGACCTCATCCAATTGTGGCTCAGCTAGGCGTCGGAGTCTCTGCTCTAGGATTCTAGAGTAGATTTTACCAGGGACACTGAGAAGGGATATGCCTCTATGGTTTCCACATTGTCGATTGTCACCCTTTTTGAAAATTGGTGTTATGATGGCAATCTCCCAATCCTTTGGTATGGTCTTGTTGCACCATGCTGCCTGTAGGATCTTTAAGAGTAATAGGTCGCCTGATGCTCCCATGTACTTAACCATTTCTGGTGTTATACCATCATGCCCTGCTGCTTTGCCCATCTTGATTTTCTCTAGTGCTGCCCTCAGTTCTTCCATCTTTATGTCATCTTCACCATCATTGGTTTCCTCTTCTGTGTTAGTGGTTATCATTTCTGATGCTTCATCATGCTCACCATCCAGGAGTTCTGAGAAATATTCTTTCCATCTTTCCATTACTTCCTTCGGGGCAGTAAGCAATTTGCCTTGCTTGTCCTTTATAAATTTGAGAGGGCATTGTTTTTCTTTCCTCATGTTCTTTAGGGTCTTATAGAACAATTTCTGGTTTTCTTGTGCATCTTTTTTCTAGCTTTTCTCCAAATTCTTCCCAGGACTTCTGTTTTGCTGCTAGCACTTTGTTCTTTGCTTCTGTTCTGAGTGTCACATATTCTCTATATTTTTCCATTTGTCCTGTTGTGTTTTTAGCTCCTAAGTATTGTTTCCATGCCATTTTCTTCTCTCTTATTTTCTCTTTGACTTCCTCTGTCCACCAAGGTGTCCTCTTTCTCTGGTTCCCAAGTCGGACTTCACCGCATGCTTCTGCAGCAGCTGTCTTTATGATATCCTTGAATTTATTCCAGAGGGTTTCCAAGTCATCAGGTCGCTCTTCTGTGTTGCTCACTGCTGTAGCAATAAGCCCCTGATATCTGGTCTTAATTTCTGGCTCTCTCAGCTTGTAGGTCCTAATGCTCATTTCTCCTGCTCGTTTACTTGGTTTCTTGCGTGATGTTGGGCAGTTCCTAGGCTGAGCAACTCTTTCAGTTGTTCGTTTGATTGTTAGCAGGTAGTGATCACTTCCAATCTCTGGCCCCCTCCAGACTCTTGCATCTCGGACATATCTGAATGAGCTTCTCCGAACAATGGCGTAGTCGATCACTGACTTCTCATTCTTGGTTGGTTCACATCTAGTGTATGCATGTATGCGCTTATGGGGGAACTTTGTGTTTGTAATGATCAGATTCTGCTCACTGCAGAATCTAAGGAGTCGCTTTCCATTGTCATTGAGAGTATCTTCTCCATATCTTCCGATAACTCCACCCCATCTAGCATGGTCATTTCCAACTCTGGCATTAAAATCTCCAAGCATAATAACTTCATCTAGGCAGTCATCCACTGTCCTTTGAAGCAGCTCGAAGAATTCATCCTTGACCTCTGCTCTCTCATCCTCATTTGGCCCATACACTATGACCAGGTTGACTATGGGTTCTCCATCTTTTAGTTTTAAAACCACAATGCGCTTCGAGACAAAGTTCCATCCCTTGATACTATCTTTTTGGTTTTTGGCCACAATGCAACCCACGCCCCCTTTAGCTTTTTCAGATGTGGGTACACCACTGTAGAGCAACGTGTTGCCATCGAGATCCATGACTCCTTGTCCTTTTTTCTTCGTTTCCGTTATAGCCAGGATTTCTAGTTTTGCTTTCCTCATCTCTTCCACCAGCTCCTCTTCCTTCCCATTTATACTTCTTGTGTTCCAAGTTCCATAAGTCGTAGTCCGTAGTCCGTTCCAGTTTGTCGCCTTTAGAATCAGTCCGGTTTTCTCTCTTGTAGTTCGCGTAATCATGATTTAAAGCAAACAGGTGATTGGCCTCTGCTTAAAATAACTCGTTTAAACAAAAATTTGAACACAAGAACACACGAGATTAGTCGAGTAGTGGATAAATAATTATCGTAATATTTAAGTAAAGTTCTCTTAATTTATTTTATAAAAAAAATTAGATCAGGTGTCGACACATTTGTCTCAGGGTCTTATATAGGAATAAAAGTCTGCCCAACTGGTGTTGTTTCTTACGACTGACGGATAAAAGGAAGTTGGTACGGCTCTTTGCTTATCTCAGTTGTTAGACTGCTAAAACTGGTGTCCTTTAAAACCCAGGACATTTATTTGACTACAGACAACTCAGTTTAAAATTAAATGTAAGTCTTATCACTTTTCGTTTATACATGTGCTCCTTTTCCCATCTATCCACGTCACACATTATGGCTGAAAAGAAAATCAACCTTGTGACGAATCTTTTCAATGACAAAGGTAGCCCTGAAATTAGAAACGTTGTAGCTTCTTCATAATCATCATCATCTGCCATTTCCACAACGAAAGTCGACTGCAATTGATCTCCAACGTTTTCTGTCTCTTGTCTTGATGGTGCACTCTGGTAAACTCTTTCATGTCCATCTCTTGATGTTATCTTCCCACGTATAGCGCTGTCTTCCCCTCGCACGTTCGCCATCAGTTATTTCTTCCATTAGGGTCTTCATTCAGGTGTTATATCTTTTTATATACTGTAGCTCAGTGACACTTCTCTAACATGCTAAACGGCTGGAAGAATACAAAAATAAAGAAAAAGAGAAGTCTATATCTCAGTCTAAGTATGAGCGGAATGATTACAGCGGCAGACACTTTTCTTATGAAGAGAATCGACGAGGAAATCGAACACTATTGCTGCAGTCTCGGTGTCTGGAATTTGTGTGGCGTTATATAGGTCGTCAGCTGTTTGTGTGCTTGCACATTGTGTGCATGTGTTTATATACATGTGTGTGTGTGTGTGTGTACCCACACGACTTCCAGACTGTACAAGTCCCCCCACCCCCATGTTTGTTGTTAGGCTGTCTGCGCTAATATCAAGCTAAAGCCAGCTAATTATTGTCTTGAGTTTGTCTCCATTCCAGGCTCTGGTTAAATTCTACGATGATTAAAAACACAACTCCAGTTATTAATTTTTTTAGACAACATATTCATCACCTTTCCTGCCGACTTCTGTACACTTTGTCTGCCAGTACAGATTTAGTTTTAAATTTGTATGTTGTTAACTGACATATTCCATACTGTATGTTGTTAACTGATACATTCCATACTGTATGTTGTTGTTAACTGATACATTCCATACTGTGTCGCAGGATTAGAGATGAGTATAACGTCACCTTTTTTCTTTCTCTATTTCATTATTAAAAACAAATTTTTCTTCACATGTTTCTTATACTTGTACTTTGTTTAATGATTTATGTTTTTTTTTTATTTTTCAAAGGTGATGGGTGGAGAGACGGCTAGTAGCAGCTGACCGTTATTGCCTCTGCTTGTCCACTATCTTGGTCTACCCTGTTCAACCTAATTGTCGGTTATAATTTTGATATTTAATGTCATTTTATTTTCAGTTTTGTGTTATATTCAGATAACTATTGTCTTTTGCAATTGATGGTTTCAATTTATATTAGAATTTGTTCTTTTTAAGTCGTGTTTTTTGTTACTTCATTGTTTTTCCCTATATTATAAGTAGTCAATAATTTTTTTTTAAAGAGTGTGTTCCTTTTTTGTAATGGTTTCTTAGTTTTTGTTAATTAATTATTATTGGTTTTGAATTGTTTTTCTGAAGTAGTATTATTATTGTTATTATTATTGTTAATATTGTCACTATTATTAACCTTATATCTTTTCCTTTGTTTTGTTTATATAACGTTTTAATATCAATTGGGCTTCCTCTGGGGCATCGATACTTAACACTTTATCACCTGTAATGTCTATATTGTGATTTCTAAGGTACATTTTTAATGCATGCCTCTGTTGCTCGTATTTGTTACAGTGTATCAGGTATTTATCTACATCATTTTTGTGACGAAATCAGTCGTGCTTTTTTATAACTCATTCACTCCGGCAGTATCTCTTCATTTCTTGATTTTTCTCATTCATCATCCTATTATGTGGCATATTTATTGCCTTATATTCTTTTTCTGTGACCACTCCTCAGACTTATTTACGTTCCGCCAGGTGAACTGGGGTATTATCGTAACAATACCCAGTCATTATCACTGGTCATAGGTAATACGTTTATCTCTTTGAGTCGCCTAGCCATTCTTTGATAATTGACGATCCTCGTTGGACAACTATATTTTTTGTCTGAGCGGCTGGCGACCCTTTTGTTTGACTGTCTGAAGAAGGCACAAAAACACAGGTGATATGAGATAATAGCTTTCGCCGGGCCATTCCTGTGAGATTATGACAGATAATCTGTCTGGGTAGACATCTTGGCTGAAGACATTACGCCAGGCAAATATGGTCACATGTTGTTTGTGCACAAGATGTCACCGGAAATATTACGTCTGATTATAAAGAGGTCATGCGTTGGAATATTAAATTTATTATTTTAAACATGCTGGGGAGATTATGAATTAAAACACCCTGACCCACATAGTCTAAAGAGATTCCATTGGGTTGAAGTGAGCGACGGAATATACATTGAATTTCTTTGGAAAACTCGGCGGAAAGACCATCTTTGATCTGAACTGGAAACTGGAAATATAATCTAGCGAAATCAGAGACACAGAACAGAGAGACTGCAGCGCACGCCTTATGAGTGACCCCCAGAAGCCATTGAGACATCGGACTAAGAATTCCTATATTGACAAATCGAAGTATTTATAAATACAGAGACTGAAAAACTTAAGGACCAGAACTTAAAATACGAAGACTGGAAACCAAGGAATTGGATCACCCGTCAAAGAGGAATTCTTACAGTTTCCCAGACCAAGTGTATCGCAGAACATTCGTCGAAGTGAAATTCTTACAGTTTCCCAAACCAAGTGTATCGCAGAACAGCCGTCAAAGAGGAATTATAAGTTTCCCAGACCAAGTGTATCGCAGAACACCCGTCATAAGAAGGAATTACTATAATTTCCCAGACAAAAGTGATTCGAGAGCATATAACCTTAATTGCTCGTTTCCATTCTACCCTGCGCGAGGAGATTGGGCATTCCCAAAACTTTGGGGTAAGTGTAAAACTTTATTTTTAAAATGTAAATTTGACATGTTTTCTTGCTAAGTGGTTATATATAAGGCTGGCAGCCTCAATATATGAAACTAGTATATTCATAAACCACTGCAGGAAGCGCTGATGATTTCTTCTGACTAGTCGTGTGGAAACCCGATAGCAGAGGCGACCACAGACTCCGAATGGAGCAGTGATGACTGATGATTACTTCACATGTGCCTAAAGTGTATAATATTTTGTGAGATATATGCACTTTGTTGATTGTAACTCAGGCAACTCATTATTCGCGCTGTCCAGACACATTTTCCCAATTAATACCCAGGGGAATGTAGTGAATTTTATTCATCTTTCCTAAGCCACACTGTGTACTCGGGAATTTAATTCTTCTGAGAGATTAACATTTGGTGGGTGGACAACGAGAAAAGTGCGCCTGTTAATTGGCAGCCCAAAAATGTACTTAGCAGAGGCATTTGTTTCCTATTTTTCCAAAAGTTTGTGGTTACAAGCCATCAAACGATTTGTGGTACTAACGCCGCTAGTATGTGGAAAGAGCATCACTACTAACCGCCTACATTGGAGGACTGTGTGGAGAAGTGCCCTCAGCATCACAGCATTGATGAACCATAGCTGCAGGATTCATCTAGAGTTAAGTTATTTTGTAACAGGCAACAGCAAAACACAGACATTTATAGCGCCCGACCAAACCTCTATGTGGAAACTTTAATTTAAATTTCACCAATCTTTTCATATTTGTTTTAACCTGTTAAAGACTAATTCACTATTAAATTTGTTACATGCTATTTTAAAACTAAGCAAATATAGTTGATTCAGTTATTACATGTATGAAAGCAAACGTATGAGATATAGTATTATATATATATATATATATATATATATATATATATATATATATATATATATATATATATATATATATATATATATATATATATATATATATATATATATATATATATATATACATTTAGACATATATTTACCTCTAAACAGAGCTATACCATTATAAGAGGAAAACAAACGTTGCTCTGAATTAACTCAGCTGCGGGCTTGAACAGGTTAAAAACCATTGCGTAAATCCTTCACAAAAGGCGACGGACAGATATAAGTGAACCATTGCTCAGCCCTATGCCGCATGGTTCTTGACTTCTGAATTATTTTGTGAAATCTCCCTTCGGATAGAAGCGTCATTACACTTCACTCTACATCTCTGCCAAGAGTAATCTTGTGCGAAGGTAAACACCTTTGACGACCCAGTTTAGATACTCTTGAGTTTTGGCCATTGTTGGACCACTACTGCAAAGCATGGGAGGCAATCCGTGACAATTTTCTTCCTGGTATTCTTAGCAGTGTGGTTGTTTTATCATAAAGAATGCTGCACATAGACGGGGACGCCATTATTTTTTGTTCAATGGTACCTTAAGTTCTTCTCTGACTTCGCACATCCTTGTTGGTTCTTTCAAAAGTTTGAACGGGTGACTGCCTTTACTACTTTCCTTCCATGTTGTCTTCCATTCCACGTTTATAGTTAGCTTTACTTGGCTCTTAATCTCTGATTTTCCAAGCCCTGCTCTTACATTGTTTTTACTTATTCTTCCACATTTGGCAGTCTGGTCTGCCAACTCGTTACCAGCTATGTGTGCTGGAACCCACACTAACCTCACACTGCATTCTCTGTTCCCTAATGATGTATTGATTGGAAGACTTTCTTCCTTGATGTCTGGCCGGTTGCATTTACGTTGGTGTTCTAGTGCTTGTAGTGATGACAATGAATATGTAAATATCGTAACTGCTTCTGGCGGGTTATCTTCACTTATTTCTAAACTTTTTAAAATTGCTACCATCTGCGCTGTAAAAACTGAAGAATTTTCATTTACACTACAACTCTTTTTAATTCCCCACTGTGGTATTACTACTCCTGCACATAATAGCCTGCTATCGCCCTGGGATCCATCAGTGTAAACAACCAAGCTTTGTTCTGTAAGTTTGTTAATGAACTTTCTTATTACCGTCTTGATTTCCTTGTTTTCTATGTGTTGTTTATTCCTTTGTTGTACTCATATATTTCGTCTCTTTCCATGTCTTTGCCAGGTTTTTTTCAATTTTCTTAATGTTTATTTTTACCTTTTAACAGTTGCATTTCCTTTCCAGCATTCTCTGCTTCAACCGCTTCCTTTTTCCCCCTTTTGTTTTTAAAACTAGCGTTTTTTTAAAACTTGAATTATTTCTCATCATCATCATCGTCATATTTTCATAAATCTTGCATCATCGCCCTTTTATTGTCATCATCAACATCCTCTTATCGCATTCTGATCATCACGCCATTATTACAATTTTTGCTGTAACTGTCTTCTTGCTGGACATCATATACCTTCATCAGCACCCTTCAACTCCTCAAATAAAATAGGCTTACAAGCCAAACTTTCAAGTCCCGTGCCATCTTTAACCTCTCTCTACTTTTGCAAACATAGGGATTCCAGAACAAGGACTGCCTCGTAAAGCTATCAACAAGTTTCCTCAACGTGTGTCCAATCCATTACCAGCATCTTCTTCTCATCTCTTGTTCCACTGACATTTGTCTGGTTCTTGTCATCTCTTGTTCCACTGACATTTGTCTAGTTCTTGTCATCTCTTGTTCCACTGACATTTGTCTGGTTCTTCTCATCTCTTGTTCCACTGACATTTGTCTGGTTCTTCTCATCTCTTGTTCCACTGACATTTGTCTGGTTCGTGTCATCTCTTGTTACACTGACATTTGTCTGGTTCTTGTCATCTCTTGTTCCACTGACATTTGTCTGGTTCTTGTCATTTCTTGTTCCACTGACATTTGTCTGGTTCTTGTCATCAGTTCCACATTTGTGACATTGTCATAACATTTCAATCCTTCAGTTCTACGCAAGCACCCATTTATGAATGCCTGTACCATTTTGGTTGCTGTTTTTGTTGTTCCCCATGTTTCACGGCCATACAATAGAACTAACTTGACATTTGAATTGAAGATTCTGATTTTTGTATTGGACACTGCTTCTTTTAATCTCCATATATTTTCCAATGCAATCAAAATTTCTCTAGCCATTGCATTTTCTGGGTCGTGGCATGAGCCATCTTACCAGAGGACGTTCTCATGTCTTGATTGTCTTAATGGAATTATTGTATTATTATTGTATATAGTTTACCTGTCTATAATTTTTGTTGATTTTTTTTTTAGGCTTAAAACTTTTACAGGTGCCATGCACAACCCTCCTAAATAGGTTTTATGAATGCATGGTAGGTTAAAGTGTTCCTATTCTTTGCTCCCCTGTCGAGTTCCGGTGACACACATCGGTGATATTGTAGTAGGTAATTATTCTCAGTCAGCTGTAACTATTTATTTTAGGACATATTTTCTTGTGTTACAGCGAGTTGTCGTTCCGTTGTTTATGACGCCAACGCAGCCTTCTCATTTCTCACATCTCTCCAGCTCAGGTGCATTTCTCTGTCGGACAACCAGCAAACAGGCTGTATTTCTTGTCTGACATGTAATTAATTTTGAATATTGTTTCATTCTTGAGGCCATAATTCTGATTGGCTGATCTGTTATAAGTTCTTGTTCCATAAATAAACTGTTATTTTGTTCTTTATTCTGTGTTTGGTGTTCTGTCTGGGGTTCTGTGTTCTCTTTGTTCTGTGTTCTCTTTGTTCTATGTCCTCATTGTTCTGTGTTCTCGTTGTTCTGTTTTCTTTTTGTTCTGTGTTCTCGTTGTGTTATGCTCTCGTTGTTCTGTGTTCTAATTGTTCTATGTCCTCCTTATTCTGTGTCCTCGTTGTTCTGTGTTCTCATTGTTCTGTGTTCTCTTTGTTCTGTGTTTTCGTTGTGTTATGCTCTCGTTGTTCAGTGTTCTCGTTGTTCTGTGTCTGGTGTTCTGTGTCCTCGTTGTTCTGTGTCTAGTGTTCTGTGTCTATTGTTCTGTGTTCTCGTTGCTCTGTGTCTGGTGTTCAGTGGCTGGTGTTCTGTGTTCTCGTTGTTCTGTGTCTGGTGTTGTGTGTTCATGTTGTTCTCGTTTTTCTTTGTCAGGTGTTCTGTGTTTTCGTTATTCCGTGTTCTCGTTATTCTGTGTCCTCGTTGATCTGTGTTCTCGTTGTTCTTTCTTCTCGTTGTTCTTTGTTCTCGTTGTTCAGTGTTCTTATTGTTCTGTATTTTGGTGTTCTGTGTTTTCGTTGTTCTGTGTTTGGTGTTCTGTGTTCTCGTTGTTCTGTGTCTGGTGGTCTGTGTATGTTGTTCTCGTTGTTCTGTGTTCTCGTTGTTCAGTGTTCTCATTGTTCTCTTTTTTTCGTTGTTCTGTGCTCTCGTTATGTGTCTGGTGTTCTGTGTCTGGTGTTCTGTGTTTGATGTTCTGTGTTCTCGTTGTTATGTGTCTGGTGTTCTGTATTATCGTTGTTCTGCGTCTGGTGTTCTGTGTTTGATGTTCTGTGTCTGATGGTCTGTGTTCTCGTTGTTCTGTGTCTGGTGTTCTGTGTCTGATGTTCTGTGTTCTCGTTGTTCTGTGTCTGGTGTCCTGTGTCTGGTGTTCTGTGTCTGATGTTCTGTGTTCTCGTTGTTATGTGTCTGGTGTACTCGTTGTTCTGTGCTCTCGTTTTTCTGTGTTGTCTTTTGTCGTAAATTTTTGATAGGTTGTGATGGGTTTGATGTTATAAGTATTAGTAATTGTTATTATTTGTCTACAGAGTGAGGTTAAGCTATGTAGGTCCCTGAATATAATGATGGAACAATGATGTACTGTCAGAGTACCTATCTGCTACCACCCGGTGATCTCACTCTGCGAATATTTTACCTTTTTATTTTATTTGACTAGTGTCTAGGGGAATGAATGTATGATGTGATGTTTATAACATACATACACAACTGTAACTTAAGATAAGACACTCAAGTAAAATAATTGTTAACTTTTTTTGTGAAATTAATCTTTTGTAAAATTTTATTCTCCTGCTCCTCAAATTCTTTTGGAACAGGAGTAAAATTCAAACAATTAATAAAGGTAGTTTTATCTATCAATATGTATGTACAGTTAATTAAATAGGCAGGACTTCTTGTCCATACTAAGAGTTTAATAAACAAATTCTTATAATGTATCCCTTTTCTGACTAACTGATGTCTTATACTCTATCACTAGTAGGAGAGACTGATGTTATCATCATGTCACTCGAAATGCATTAATGAAATAAGTGTGGAGAATAATTTAGAATAATAAGCCATAAGCCCAAAACAACAGGGCTTAACTTCTAGTCTTGTAGAAATTGGAAGTCGTCCTGATGATACTGCCCACTCTTCTTCACAAGAGGGTCTCCTGGAGTAAATACGTAACTCGCTGAAATTACTGCCTACTCTTCTACACAAGAGGGTCTCCTAGGAACATCTGATTTCTGGTTGCGTCAAAACATACACCAGACAGAATGCCTAGTGTTCAGCCTCTCCAGTTATATTTCACAGGAAATTAGGCGATTCAACCCGCAACATCAATGAAATAATACACAAGGAATAGACTGGCTAACAATCTTAGGCACAAATTTAGATTGCCGTCGTGTCCAGACTGCAGAAACTTTTCTTGTAATACTGCACTTCTGGTGTCAACCTTTCACTTGGTATTATATTTGATCAAATGGCGCTCTAAGCTTGGACCCTATCACTATTATTAATCTACTTGGCCAATGGAAACTGTTCATCCGAAATTGACCCTCTTTTTTGAAAAACCCCACCTTGTTTTATCAATACGTTTGCTTATCTGATTCTACTATTACTATGTAGAAAAAAAATGTTCGCGTGGCTAACACATCTGCAGTTTCTTCCCCCCCCCCCCCCCTTTTTCTAACTATGGGGGTGCCCAATCAAATTTAGTCAAGAATATTTGACTGCAGCGGACAATTTTCAGAACTGAACCAGCGTGGGTTTTTTGGTGTGTCTGCTAGTCTGTCTCAATTCTACAATATCTGGGTTATTTACGGACCAATTTTAAATATTAAAACTGATTATTACACTGCTTGTTGGCATCCATCATTCTATCTAAGTTTTATTTTCTTCTTTATCATCGTTTCCATTTTTGTAGTTTTTCCTTTTTATTATCATGGGCTCTTTTCACTGTGCTAACATGTCAGGGAAAGCAAGGTTCTAAGTCCCGATAAGTTATTATAAGATATTATATTAAACAACAATACTCTATTGTCAAAATATTTCTTTTATTTACTCCCTTTCATTTTTATGAAGAAATACATATTCTTAGTTTCACTTTTGCCTGTTGCACAATGCAGTTGAGTTCAAATTTCCAAGTAGACGCTATTTTTTCCTTTTTACAATACACCACCGTTTTCCCTTCTCTCTAAGCACGCGACAGTTGTCTGTCAAACTTCCGTCCTAAGAAAAAAAGTGAGAGGGTGCGGGCGGCTTAAGATTTTTCTATACTCAGTTGCTGGGTACCTTGGATACGATACAAGTGGCGTAGTTATTTATAGATTTTGGACAGTAGCTTTTTTTTTCTTTTTATTTTTCCCCTCCTATACTCCTATACTCTTCTGACACTACCGGTGCCTTGGCCGCTTGACAATTCATTCTAACGTTACTTTTAAAATTTAGGGCGGAGCTACCAAAAGCTTCTACCTTAGGTATATCGTCCATACTTTCAAATGCAGCGCGGATCGCTGACAAAAAGTGGTGGCTTTGCCCTATTCATATATTGTCCAATTAAAAATAACCATAGTAGCAGAATCCATAAAATAATATTTTATACATAATTTGAGGAGGGGGGTTCAAACTGACTTTATCACATAGGTAATTATGATCGATTCTGGTCCCGTCTGAATAGAACTGAAAAAAAGATGGTACTCAGTGAGAAATAATGTAAAGAAATAGATTTCACGAGTGAAATGGTGAAAGGTAGAGTCTGTCCCTGGATTTTGAGAAGATACTCTATTCCAGCCTATCGTTTACGACTGAAATTTTTTGATCAGACAGTTTCCTTTCTGTATATATATATATATATATATATATATATATATATATATATATATATATATATATATATATATATATATATATATATATATATATATATATATATATATATATATATATATATATATATATATCAACCACTCACTTACACACACACACACACACAGATAAGTGACGACATTTAGACGCACAAACGTGAAACTATATTAATGGAGTAGGGATATTGGGACTAGCTGACCGACACAGGTAAATTAAGTTTTATGTTAAGTTTATTTATCATAAAGAAAACTTCACAACATTAATATCAAATATCAAATATAAAAAAAATCATAGGTTAAGAATTAATAAAGAAATAGACACGTAAGTGCAATTCCCTCTGTTGAGACAAGATCCCGTTAGAAGAAGCTATTAACCCCCAAAAGGTCAAATGATTAGCACTATGGTATAGAATTTGACTACACTTTAAATATCAGAGTTTCTGGTTAATCTATTCTGAAATGAACAGTATGTGCAAACATAAGAAGGAGAAAAAAAACAAAACAAAGTGAGTACATTAGTTATACAATATAAGAATTATTCATCCCTGCTTTCTCTCGCTCTGACAAACATGTGATCATCACATTTCATTCTCGCTTACCAAATAAGTGTTGACAACAACTTGAACATATCTCCATGCTCCAGGTAACAGATTCAGTGTCGGTTCTTTTGGCAAAATAAGCCCCAGTTCCTAAAATGTCTGATTTATCCTCTTATTTGATGAACGCTTACTTTGTTATTTATTATTATTGACTCTGTTCATGTCACAGCAATTAGTCCAGGTATGAAACACAACTTCGAGATCAATAGTCACAGTGTACAGTAGCTGGAAATATTTGATAGTTAAATAGAATGTCAGGTAGATAAATCGTTTCTGGATAAATCCTCGCCACAACCCAAGTTGTCGGTAGTCGGGAAATATTAAATTTGATATTCTTCGCCACAGCGGGCTGAATGTAGATAAAAATGCAAACGAAATCTGGGTAGCTAAATGTCCAGTTAAATTTTTTTCTTATAGTGTCATATATTGGTACGCTCTCTTTCTCTTGGTGAGACAAGAGGCACACCAGGTCAACCTCGAAGACCCGATAATTACAATAAGAATGTCTTTTCTTGTATTTGTTGGACTAGAATTAGACCCTTTCTTAGATTAAGGCCGCTGGTAGATTTTGGGTTTGTGACCCGTACTAGATATAGGAAGCAAAATGCAAACATTTAACCGCAATCTCAATCCAATCCTAACCCGCGTAAAGGTATAATTTATTATTATCGTTAAAAAAGAACCCCGTGAAATAAGCGCTAGTCATTTATAAAATTACTCATAATGAATTAGAAATAAATATATATTTCGTCAGTACTCATAATGAAAAGTGCATTTACTAGTCGATTAAAATATCTCTTACTGGTTAATAGCAATTAATTAAATCAACGCTACAGCCGGAACAATTTAGCTATAAATTACTTTAATTCTGCTAGCCAATTAACACAGTAAATCCTAGTGACATATACAGTAGAACTCCATTTATCCGAACCCCATGGGACCGAGCATCGTTCGGATAATCAAATGTTCGGATAATTGGATTACATAATGTATCGAGTACATGTACACATATTTCTAAAAATAATTAACTATCACAAGGAAAATACACTATAAAACATATTTACTTGTACTGTAATAATAATACCCACACTGTATTAGATCACTGTATCACCAAAATCTTTTATTACACTGCAGTGCATGTACTACTTGTATTAATTATTTTTGTTAAGAAAGAGAAATGTTTTCAAAATAACATTACAAACGATTCAAAACCAGGCGCAACTTACGTATATATGTACTTGCACAGATGTAGCCCACTATTTTAAAATAATGAGGAATCCTCTTTTGCACCAAACTGGATAGTCTCCTTTTGGCTGCTAAGTCCCGCATTCTCTTCAACAGCAGAAGCTGTGTAGGACAGCTGTCATCTTCTTGCTCGTACCAAGCCATCGCTGTTTCTAGTGCTATAAAGGCCTCTTCAGGACTTGGTCGACGTTTTGGTTTTTCTTCATAATCTACAAGTACATCATGTACTTCTGAGGAGTCTTCATCATCGGTCACTACATTTATTTGGTTTTCTTCTTGCACAAAAGACACAATTTCTTCGTCATTCAAAAACTGAAAACCAGAATCATTATCATCTTCTAGCCACATGTGTGCATCATCTTTGTCACAGTCCGAAAATCCGGGCATTGCTTGAAACAGTTCCACAACTTCATTTATACAATCATCATTTGTGTCCACTGCAGTAGTTTCATTTCCTCCTTTTTTCCCACGCAATCTATTCCAAGCCTTGTTGAGATTATCTTGTGACAGGGTGGTCCAAGCATCAGCTAACATATATCAGCAGTCTTTGAGATTAAGCTTTTTGGAAAACGCCACCACACTTTCTTCATCTTCAGCCAACAATAACTTGTACATCTCTTTAAGCTTTGCTATAACACCCTGATCCATTGGTTGAATCAGTGCTGTTACATTGGGAGGCAGAAATAAATTACTTTAAAATTTGCATCAACTGCATTCAATGTATCCGTCTCTGGATGAGATGGTGCATTGTCCAGTAGAAGAATTACTGTTCCAGTTTTCTTTTCTTGTTCTCTCAGCCTCTTCACATTTGGGATGAACTGATTTGTATATCAATCAAGAAATATTTCACTATTCATCCAAGTACTCTTCTGTGCTTTGTAACACAATGGGAGACATGTCACATTCTTTATACAACGTGGTTTTTTGGCTTTGCCGATCATTAGCACCGGTAAACGATGACTTCCACTGGCATTCGCGGCTACCAAAATTGTTACTCTCTCTTTGCACTTTTTAAACCCAGGGGCAGCTGCTTCGCGCTGAGATGCAAGTGATTTTTGAGGCAATGATTTCCAGTATAAGCCAGTCTCATCGGCATTATACACATCATCGAGTGAATAACCTTCTTCTTCCAAAAAAGCCAAGAATGTTTCTTTAAAATTTTTAGCGGCAGTTCCATCGCTAGATAAAGATTCCCCTTGAATCTCCAATTCTCGTATGCCATGACGAGATTTAAAGTTTCTTAACCATCCCTGGCTAGCCTTAAAGTCAGGAGGACCGTCAAGTTGATTGTTGAACGGAAGTGCCTTTTCACACAACAGAGAACCAGAGATAGGTTCCCCTTTGCTTCTTCTTTGCACAAACCATATATATAAAGCCTCTTCCAATTTCACATCTTTCGCATTTCTCATGGTTTTACGTTTCTTCGACTCATTTTCACTGTCAAATTTCGATGCAAAACTCATAATTTTATCCTTGTTACTTTTGATGTCAGAGACGGTAGCTTTCCCAACATTGAAAATCCTCGCAAGTGAAGACACAGTTTCACCTTGTCCTAGTCTCTTGATAATTTCTGTTTTCGTTTCAATTGACAAAACATTCCGGTTCCTTTTATATGCTTTAGGCCTACTGGAAGATGCCATATCGCACAGAGAAATACTTGTACACCAAAAATTATTCTGCTGTAGTAGCAGACACAATTATTTTAAGTTGAACTGTCTATGTAGCCAGTGTTCTACCTAGAACGCACACGTACACTGGATTGGTAAACCAGATATTAACTGACTTTATGATCTAACTGACTTCCTGTACGTAAGCGACCGACCATTAGCCATCCCATTCTCTACAAATTGTTCGCACACATTTGAAGTTTGCCGCATCAAAAGATTCAGAATTTTAGTCTAACGTGACTGTGGCATCTGATTTTTTTTTTTTTTCTGGAAAGAGTGTTCGGATAATTGGATGTTCGGATAATTGGGGTTCGGATAAATGGAGTTCTACTGTAAATGACGAACTTTTAACAATTAAATCACTCAACACAGAAAATCTTAGTGAAATATAATGCCGGACTTAACAGTTAAATCGTTCAAAATTCTAGTATAATATTTACCGCAACACAAGAAATATGGCTATCTCCAATCGGAAAAACTAAGAAATTCCACAGGTATAATGCTCTAGAATTCGAAGCTAGACGTCTGAAAATTCTGTGGGTACTAGATAAACTGAGTTTGAAGGATGCGGTATATATATCAATCGGCTAGAAAATCGCTAACGAGTGCGAGATATCACGCCTTTGGGGAAATCTGTTGTAAAATTCTGAATGAAAGCTAATTTTGCCACTTTCGCCGACCGCTAGACGGTGACCCACGAGCTAATCGTCTCTTTGATCTCGTCGTTCCGTAGCTTAATTACATTCCGAACAAACGGATTGGGGGGGGGGGGGTGTAACTGTGAACTATTGCCCTTGATTTTCTTCATTAGCTTATCCCCCACTTTTTTCTCGCTACGTGCATCATAGTCTGGCCTGTCCGACATAGAAAAAGAAAATAGGCGTGGCTAAAATATGAGTTCGACAGACATCGAAGCGCATGCCTTCTGCGTTAACAAAACGTGAATATCAATAAGCAAGCAAGGTGGAAAACACGTAGAAGCAAAAACGTGTTGATATATGTAATATATTTAAATTACTTTGTCACAGTACGTCCCCGCTTGAAGATATGAAACCCTTTCATGTCTGCATTATGGAAATAGAGTTACCTATAACCGTGGCTTCCGGGTGACGGTTTTCTTCACTCTCATCTTCTTCCTCCTTCGTTGTCCAATTCCTACTCATAAAGTCTGCTCCAACGTTTTCTTTTCCTGGAATGTATTCTACTTTAAAGGAATACACGCTTAGCAACAACGTCCAGCGCATTATCCTCGCATTGAATTCCTTATTCGCACCATGAAACGCCAGCGGAGCATGATCAGTCTGCACCGTGAATGATACTCCGTACATATATTCATGGTGTCTCCTTATACCATGAACCAGTGCCAGACATTCTCTTTCCACTGTGCAATAGTTCCGTTCTGCTTTATTCAATTTACGACTGCCGTATGCCACTGGGAATAGCTGGTTCGGATCATCGTCGCCTGCTTGAAGCAGAGTTGACCCAATGCCTTGACCCGATGCGTCGACCCGTAATATAAAGGGTTTGGTAATATCAGGTAATCGTAAAATTGGATATTCAGACAGCTGTTTCTTGAGCGTGACGTAAGCGTCTTCGCACTTTGAATCCCAGATAATTCTCTCAGGTCGCCCCTTCTTTGTGAGGTCAGTAAGGGTGCAGTCAAACCATTGAAGTTTTTGATGAATTTCTGGTAATAAGCACACAGTGATAGGAACGACCTTGTTTCTCTTTTCGTTCTTGGCCTCTTTGCTGCACGTATCTTCTCCACATTCTTAGCCACTGGCCACATGGAACCGTGAGCAATGGTATGCCCCAGGAAGTCCAGCTTTTCGAAGCCGATTAAACAATTTCTAGGTCTAGCTGTGAGATCAGTTTCCTGTAGTCTCCTGAGGAGCAAAGCAACTGTAGCAATGTGTTCTTCGTAGGTATCCGTTGCAACTAGCATATCGTCCATGAAATTGTGGATATGCGGACTGTGCAATGGTTCTAAAAGCTTTTTCATCATCCTTGTGAAGACTCCTGGTGCGTTATGTAACTCGAATGGCATCACGTTGAACGTATGGTGTCCTTCACTGGTGTTGAAGGCTAGCAAAGGCTTAGTTTCCTCCTTGACTGGTATTTGATAATAACCTTTACTCGGGTATATCTTGGAGAAAATCCGTGCCTTGCTTAGCTTGCTAAACAGCTCAGAAGCGCTCTGAAGAGGTACCGGCTGGAATTCCGTTACTGTATTCAGTAGACGGTAATCGATGCACAGCCGAACTTCCTTATTGGGCTTCTGCAACAGCATTACGCTCGCACTATAAGGAGATGTAGACTCACTAATAATTCCTGTTTTACGTAGCTTGTCTATCTCTTCCCGTAGCGTATCAGCTTTTGCATACGGAATAGGGTAAACTCTGGTTCGAACAGGTGTCCCATTTATAAATCCTAGTGAAATATAAATGACGAACTTTTAACAATTAAATCACTCAACACAGAAAATCTTAGTGAAATATAATGCCGGACTTAACAATTAAATCACTCAAAATTCTAGTATAATATTTACCGCAACACAGAAATATGACTATCTCCAAACGGAAAAACTAAGAAATTCCACTGGAATAATGGATCTAGAATTCGAAGCTAGACGTCTGAAAATTCTGTGGGTACTAGATAAACTGAGTATATATATATCAATATATATATATATATATATATATATATATATATATATATATATATATATATATATATATATATATATATATATATATATATATATATATATATATCAATTAGGTAGAAAATCGGTAACGAGTGCGAGATATCACGCCTTTGGGGAAATCTGTTGTGAAATTCTGAATTAAAGCTAAATTTGCCACTTCAAGAATTAATAAAGAAATATGCGGACTGTGCAATGGTTCTAAAAGCTTCTTCATCATCCTTGTGAAGACTCCTGGTGCGTTATGTAACCCGAATGGCATCATGTTGAACGTATAGTGTCCTTCACTGGTGTTGAAAGCTAGCAAAGGCTTAGTTTCCTCCTTGACTGGTATTTGATAATAACCTTTACTCGAGTCAATCTTGGAGAAAATCCGTGCCTTGCTTAGCTTGCTAAACAGCTCAGAAGCGCTCTGAAGAGGTTCCGGCTGGAATTCCGTTACTGTATTCAGTAGACGGTAGTCGATGCACTGCCGAACTTCCTTATTGGGCTTCTGCAACAGCACTACGCTCGCACTATAAGGAGGTGTAGACTCACTAATAATTCCTGTTTTACGTAGCTTGGCTATCTCTTCCCGTAGCGTATCAGCTTTTGCATACGGAATAGGGTAAACTCTGGTTCGAACAGGTGTCCCATTTGTAAGTTTCATCTCGAACTCTACGAGATGTGTTCACCCAGGTATGTCCGTTAGAACTGATGTGTACTGTTTCAGTAGCGCCCTCGTTTCTGTCTGTTGTTCTTCAGAGAGAAAGTGTCACTTTGAAAGATTCCGTTTGCTGTAATATATATTTCATGCAATTCCCTCTGTTGAGACAAGATCCCGTAAGAAGAAGTTATTAACACCCAAAAGGTCAAATGATTAGCACTATGGTATAGAATTTGACTATACTGTAAAGAACAGAGTTTCTGGGTAATCTATTCTGAAATGAACAGTATGTGCAATGTGGTAAGTTGGGATTATATAATTATTTATAGGGGACTTAGTGTACTGATTGAGATCAGCTGTGAAGGTATCTGTATATAATATGTGTGGTGTGTTACAGATCTTACTTTGCTACCACATTTAGACCTCAATCAGACTTATTCTGGAATATTATGATGACTACGTTGAATGTCTAGGGTTATGATATTGATGAAGTGTAAGTACACAACAACAACAACAGACAGATAAACACTTTATTTAAGATTCACAACACTTTACAACACTATGACAAGCACATACACATAACACTCTAGAAGACTAGCTTAAGTAAGTCAAGCGTTAACTTTTAAATTATGTAATAGTTTCTTTCAAGAATGGATATCCTGATCCAAATACAGAGTGAATCAGGAATCACAATCAAATGCAAACACAATGTCTATGTACAAAATTTATACAAAGGATCTTTGTCCTGACATAGAATATTATTACAATATGTGTGTAGTGTTATGCTCTGGTATTAAGAGGTAATACTGGTTTTTGAAGCTATATTGTTGTTTGTCATTACGACTTCATGTGTTTGTTAATGGTGGAAATAATCTTGAAGGGTTCACAGTTCTTTTTATTTGTAAAACAATAACTGTCCCTCTTGCTTTAGTATTACAGTCAATTTTAAGGTGGGTTATACAAGGGTGAGCTGCTCTGGCTGACAAAGTCTTAGCTTAGGTGTCTGCGGCAGGAAAACTGTCTCCTCTGCTCGCTTGCTTCTCATTTATCTTGTAATACACCACTGGTCGATATCTTGGACAAAGAGTCTGCTGCCAACCCTCTGGATCCAGCAAAACCCAGACCAGGTGCTGCTCTAATACTTCAGTACCACGGTCCCTGAAATAAGAAGGTTGTACCTCCTTCTTCAGAACTAATATATAATCTATTTCCACAATGAAGTACAGGACATTACAAACACAGAGTTCAGCGCTGTATGCCAACTACTAGCTTCTCATATACCAGTATTCCTCTCCCTACTGGTTACAACGCCTCTGCAATTCCAGCTGTACTTCCTTCTATACAATAAGATAGGTGTCATGTTACTAAATGGCAATCCCATATATGCCAATGCAGTTATACTCCTCTCTGACAAGCTTTTACATGGTGGAGCAATATCTAGGCTTTGCCTTCTGTTTACTACTGAACCACACACATACAGACAAAATTTATCAATTCATATTCAATTTTCATATAATATATATATAGATATATAGGAAATATGTCTAGCCTTACCACAATTCAATGAAATATACACAAGTACGTTGACTGGCGATGAATTCTGGCACAATTTTGATCTGCCTTATCCCAGGCTTTTATTTAGAAAAATATTAGCTTGCTCTCAACGCACTGGCTTCTCATAAAGTTTATTTTCAAAACTGGCCCTGAACTGACGCTTCTATTTTGACTATATCGAACGCTCTAACCAATGAGACCATGTGTCGTGAATTATTCTAATCCCCATATATAAATTAAAACGTAAATGCAAAGCCTAACAAATAAATTTAATAAAAGGAAAGAAGAATGGTAAAGAACAGTGCTGTCACAATGACCGTACTCGAAATCCCCCTTGTTTTCTACTTCGTCTGCAAATTGTAACGCTTTCACGTTGATAGTAAAAGCCTACTGTATTATTACCCGCTTTCTTCAATGAAACGTGTACTGTATCACGCAAGCTGATTGATGCGTGATGCCATATGATGATGGATGGTATCCGCATGTCTGGTTTTGTGTAGTGTGCAGATGTGTTCAGTCAAACAATGTTCATACAAAAATAACAGGGCAATCCACATAGGACGTCAGTAAACTCACGACGTATAAAGTCAATGATTCTTGTAACAGCCGTTGACGTTTTTCTTCATTATTTATTGTGGACGCCACAGTGACAAAATGGTTACGCGAATATGTAGGCACATCAAACAGTCATTATCACAGCAACATTCAATACAGCAATAGACGGTAGACAGCATTACAATGATGAGTCAGATGCATGTTATATTTCATAGTGCTGTAAATGTAGTCAGGTGAAAAACTCCATCCTTTTCTATAACAGCCAGGAGATAACCAGATGTATGAGATCAGTTCACTCTCCTTAGTCTGACTTCAGCAAGACAGACACGTCTGCCGAAGTATAAATAATGTCCTCAAAAATATCCTCTAGATAATAAAGGTTTTCCAAACCTAGTTCATTTAACAAAGTAGCAAGTAATGGTCCTTGGAACATGCATCAACCGATGCAGTACAATACAGCGACATGTGAGCTGGGAAAACATCTCGTGACGACGACTTTCGAAGACAGGCTATGAATCGAAATCGCTCACGACCCAAAATCGATAGAGTTAATGAAAAAGTCAATTTACCTTGCCTTCAGGAAATACACAGAAATATCACGCCTCCCGACATGTGGGAAACACTAGAGGTATTATCTCGAATAAACGAAATATCCATTAAGAGGACTACACATCCCTGACAGAACAAAAAATAGCGGAGATCCCCTCTTCAACGAGGCATCTCTTTCGCCATTCAAATCGCTCACTCCACTAGTGGTGGGCGGAAACCGATCGACCAAAAAACAAGACCAGTCATGCGCAGTCCAGCGCAAAAAGACCACAGCTCAAAACTTAACTGCATTCAATACCAACGCGGGAAGACAAATGCTTACCGAGAAAAGTGACTATAAATTTCAAGCAGTTGTTGCCCTTGCGTTATAAAATAGATATTGTAATAAAACGATGTTGCGAGAATTTATCACGCAACATATCACCACCTCCTCCCGATAAAAAAAAAAATGTGGAACATATTTTTTTTTTTAAATATCAAAGAGCATGCGATAAGCGGCTCAAAACGCACGAATTATGCGCTGATAATTAATTAAATTGCCTAACATGAGGCTAAATATAGAGTGTCTGGTGAGGATATACCTCAACAGAAAAATAAATATGTCTCAAAAAATATTCACATCGGGGAGGTGTCACCAACACACATCACGTTAGCATGTAAACACAATATACGTATGCAAGTTACCATAATCATCATTAAACAGCATACTCTAATATTTTTCTTTAAAAATGGATGTACAAATCTGATAGGAAAATTTAAATAGTACATTCTTTGACATGTAATGACATAAGTACATAGTAAAGTTAAACTACATGACGATCCAGGACATATGCTCTGGTATTCCGAGGGTAAGTACACAATCTAGAACTCGTCATGCTTGATACTAGTAAGGTAAGTCCTCAGCTCAACAATGACATTCTGAGAAAGTACAAGCAATATAATGCTAATTAATAACTAATATGCTTCATAAGGTACAATACATTATTAATAATTGTGGCTGTTTAGTAAACTAACGGCCCTTATATTAACTACTCAGTCCTCCTCTATCATCTTAAAAAACGAACAGAAGAAGATGACAACAAAAGCACGATAGTGTGTACATATAAAGTAAGTACAGATGTGCTAATCTATTGTAGAAATATAGGTGTGTTATGACTCTGTAATATAGGGAAATATAGGACAGAAGTATTAGTTGGAGTCATGTGGGCATCTAGACAAAATGTCAGCCATCACATTATCCGCACCACGGATAGCTCGTACCGTGAAGTGAAAAGGTTGAAGAGCTATAGCATATCGAGTGGATCTCGAACTCTTCAAATTCTTAGTCTGAATAGCTGTAAGAGCTTTCTGATCAGTCTCTAGAATGAAATGTGCGCCCAGGAGGAATCTTTGTAGCTTTAGAATTGACCAAACCATCGCTAACAACTCACGGTCTAAAACCGAGTAGTTCCTCTCTGCCGCATTTAGTTTTCTAGAAATGTACATAACAGGATGCAGAGTATTTGCATATTCTTGCATCAGTGCTGCACCCCCAATCCC